>JABFPB010004968.1:0-14018 GCA_022817645.1 Ceratoteleas bidentatus
AGGTAAGACAAAAAATATCGTTCGCACCTCGGACGAAAAAACCTATTTTGCGCCCTTGATACGAAATATACTATTAACGCTAGGCCAAAATTTAGCTACGGTCTTTTCTCTCAGTGAGGGAAAATCACTTGCTAAAATACTTTGATGATATAGTTTTGTTTGTTTACATTAATCGTCGTTAACACGCAACTAAAAGCAAATTTGCATAGCTTACAACATTCTCTTATTTATAAAGAACCACGGTATTCTCCTGAAAACAACAATGTTTGTATCAATACAAAAGATACAAATGTAATCGGTATTTCGAAAGACTGAAAAACTGAAATTTGAAGAATTGTAGATATTTAAATGTGAAGTGGTCGATGTAGAGCAAAAAATATTTTCAGGGAAGTAATCGAGATGTAGCCGAGTACGAATTTCTGGAAACAAGCAGACATCGATTTTTTCCGTCGAAGGACGTTTTTTGTTTGCGAGGCTTCGCTCTGTTGACCCGATTAGATATTTTTCTGAGAAATGCAAATCAAAGAAAAATTTCGTCATTTTACGTCATTGTAAGTCGGACCCCCGGATCCCCTCGCCTCCCACTCGATTTTACACCGAATCCCGACCGATTCGCGAAACGTCGATCCGCGTTAAACCATCGGACTAATTAAAACGTCATTGTCGCATCGGCCAATAAACCGTAAGATTGCGAAATGCTACGGCAAAAAGGCGAAACGCCTCAACCGATTGTTCGCGGGAAAAAAAGTCGCCGAAAAAGTCGGTTCTCGATTTATGAGCGATTGCATTTTCATTCGGTGCGCGTAATTAAAAATATAATCTCCAGCCAGATTTTAATTAACCAGACGTGCGTTTTTGTGGGAAAAATTGTAAACTTGATTATGACCGAGGACCAATTAAAACGTGGAAAATCCACTCGAAAATTAATAATCCCACCCAGCTCAAACAACATTTCCCAAGATAACACCACCTCGAGTTTTTTTCTAATTGCACAAATTTTCGTTTGAGCCACGAATTTTTATCGCCCTAAAAAGCGACTTTTTTCGAACTGGAAACTGATTAATTTCGCCAACTCGGCTCGAGAAGAGAACAAAATCCGAACTTGCTGAGATCGCGATACGCGGTAGTGTTACCGGTTCTCATGTGTCATCAGGTTACCGACATCGTGCCTCGGTCGCTGAAAATCTATAAGCTTTATTGCGCATAAGCGTGTGTTAACTGAAACATAACCGCCGCGATTGCCTGTTATTACGTTCGATTGGGATTTCCAGTTGCCGCTAAGTCGACTCCAAACTCGATATAAATAACTACATTACACCTAACCTATACACGCCCAAAGTGCAATAAAAATTCCACAACCTCATTTTACCGCCTACTTTCAATTCATTACCACGCGATGTGAAAAAAATGGACGAGAACGTAAACAAACGTTTGTTTATGTACATTCCAGTTGACAGTTTCGTGCTGTACACGCAAGATGGACCTAAATAAATATGTGTATCTACTTTTCTTTGTAATGTAAACAAATGTAAACAAAACTTGCATAAACAAAACTTCATTCTCTCTCAAACGTCCTCTAAACAACGAATTGTTTACACGCTAACCCCATGACAACAAAGATATGTTTCCATTGAAATGTTACATTAACTACTGTTTGTTTGTAAACAAAGTGTATGTAAACGGTACTTCATTTGCAAATAGGCAGACTGTAAACAAAAGTTCGTTTAGAAGTAAACCGTATGTAAACAAAGATTAATTCCATCAAACCGTACATTAACAATTCCTCTAACCAACAAATTACGCGAACTCGTTTGCCCTCAACCTATTCTCCTGAGTTATTGCAATTTGTCAACATCGCCTGGGTAATGTTGCTCGCACATGCGCGTACGTACATCGGCGTATATAATAAACATCGTCTCGATTGCGCGATCATAAACTTTTAAAGAGCTTTATCGGCTTTGGTACGTGCTTCGAAGAAAACAGAAGAAGCCTAGCCGCATTCTGAACGGAGGGGAAGCCTTTTCGGAACCGGTGTGACGTGCGCGCGCGCAACCGAACGCACGGTTGCCAGATTTCGGACGTGCACGGCGCTCGCAAGCCGCAAAAATAATAACAATGGCAAGCCATAAATCGCGATACCCAATTACGCGTTCCTAAACGCGAATACCAAGTGCAATTAAGCGGATAACTTATGACCTGGCGCGCTCGCTGTTCAAATTTCCCGCCAATTGCGCCGGGTTACCCGACACGCGAAGATACGCGGCCCAACGCCAACGATTTCGTCAATTAACGAACGGTTGAGGCTTTTTCGATTTTATCGAATCGTTGGGCCAATTGCGGAGGGCTGATTGGTTTGAGCAGAGACGAGGGCTTATTTGAAATGGTTTCTCGGTTTTTAGGTTAGATACGTTGGTGCAGAAACGTGAAAATTTTGCCTGTTTTGTACCAATTTACCGCGAATGTATTTTTCGAAATAGCATGATACGCATTGTGGAAAATTTAACATTTATGAGGGTTTTTCGGGGTTTGTAAACAAGTAGAAATACAGTTAGTAAGCAAACATTTGTTGACATATGCTAGTTTACTCCCGTATTTGAAAAACAGGAAGTAAAGTAACACTTTACTTTACTTCCTTACTAAAGTAAAACCAGGGAGTAAAGGAACACTTTATTTCCTTTTGAAATGCGGAGTAACACTGAATAGTATTTTTTTAACCAAGGGAGTAAAACGGAGTTTTACTACCCGAGGTTACAACTAGATATTTTTCGTTACACATGCAAGTAGAGGTCGAGTTTTATCCCCTGAAATTGCGGGTGAAAAACTAAACTTTACTCCCGAAGGAGTAAAGTTTAGTTTTGCTCCCTGAATTCAGGGAGTAAAGCTCGACTTTACGTGCAAGTGTGACGAAAAACTTTTCTCCGTGATGCACATGATATTTTCCCTTTCGAGGGCATGTAAAGTGCTGCTTTACTCCCTGTTTTTCAAACGTGGCAGTAAAGTACTACTTTACTACCTAAAAGGAAGTAAAGGAAGCGCAGTAACACTTTACGAGCCCTAGTAAGGGAGAAATGTGTGCACCACGGAGTAAAGTTTTTACTCCCTTGGTGCACAATACAGTAGAAACAATATATAGAAACGGAAATGAAAATAAATAAAGGTGTGTGTAGATCATTTTGTAAATCCAATACATCATGTATATAAATTCAGTTAGGAAGTAAACAAAGATTTCTTTATATACTAACAGTGTAAATCATGTTGTATACAAAGAGCAATACGATGTGAATTAAAATTTATATTTACATGTCCTTGTGTACAAAAGGTTCACATCGAGTTGTTGACCGATATTTTTTATTAAAATGTATTCAAATACAAAAAAATATATTTTTATTTTCTTATTTACAAAGAGTTGTTTACTTACATTTGTAAACAAAGGCATCGGCTATATGTGGATAAAAAGTTGTTTACAAAGAAATAAACTATTATGTAGGTAAGTTTACACGACAGCAAACATTTGTTTACAAATCAATATAAATAAATAAAACTTACATGATATACCTTTGCATATATTTTCATTTTAAAAACAAAATTTTTGTTTTCCATGGTATTTACAGATTTTACGTACCTTATTTTTCAACTTCGAAATTAACTTCGACCAACCCGAACTTTGTAAAAATATTGTTATAAACGCTAACATTTTAGAAATAAAATTAAAATCAATAACAGCGTCCACAAATACGCAAACAATGTCGCGATTTAATTAATTACTGGTCACACTCACTCGAATTCAATGCAACTACTCTAAGATTCACGACTTTTTCGAAAAAAGTGTGAAAAAACGCGACGCCGCGAGTCCATTGCAACTGAAACCACATTGACGGACAAAATGTTAACATTCGTCAACTTTAGAGAATCGATAGCACTCGAAGAACAAAAGTAAAACGAAATGTGATTGACAATATTCGTTTCGTCGTATAATACTGACAAAATGAACGGCAAAAAAAGAAGCGGACTTTATGAGTTGAAAAAAATAACAGGAAAAAAAGCAAATTCGCGGCCAACGAAAAAACGTTTTCCTTTTGTAACATGATGAACTCTGCAGAAGTGTTTGTAACGGAATTTGATAGATAGTCCTCGCTTTTTTCCTCTGTTTGTTTATTCTCTATAGTTAAAATAGTGATATAATCGCTCGCTTGTGTTTTAATTGAAAAAATTTTTTTGTTTCACTCGTGCGGCCGTCCTTTTTTATCGCCCGTAATGTTCGAATGAAAATTGTTTATCCGCGGAATTTTTGCCGCAGCCAGACAAACAAATTATTATTAATTTCGCCGGGCGATTAATATGGCGGATGTTTCCGCGTCGGGAAATGATGTTACAAAAGGAACTTTGGCCGGAATAAATTCGAGCGCATTTAAAGAGTGTCACTCCTTTTTTTTGCGAAAAAATGCCCGTCTTTTGTGCGTTCGATCGTTAAATTGAAGTTGAATCTGAATAAAGGTTAACGGGCAGGTAACGTACTTTCGCCGCAAATTACGATTCATTTCATTATTCATAGTCGTAATGCAATTTGTTCATTGTCCACGCAGCATCCACCGTTTTCGCGATACAATTTAGCCGCGAAACTTTGATTATAACGACGTAATAAGGATATAAAAGCTTTTATGTCCGACGTGGAATTCAGCATTTTTTTCGTTGAGAAAAAACGTGTTTTACATCTATTACAGAATTCACGTTTCGAAATGATATACGCTAGACTTGAAAATGTTCAAGATTTGTTTTTTTCCAAATTCAGTATTTCTAAAATAAAAAAATATAAATTACCTACACAAGAACCACCGTAATTCTCCCGACTCAACATTTTTTCCTAATAAAAATACGACACTAATTGCAAAATGAAAAAAAGATCCCGTTCGCCATATATTAAAACTATAAACCCATCAGCCGAGTACTTGGCGAATTTACGCTTGCCGCAATTTTTACGTCGGAGCGTTATCGCCGTAGTCATTTTTCGTAATTAAAAAATGTTAATCAATGTTTTTTAATTAATGCCGACGCGCAAGACACAACTGTCAACGAAGAAAATAATCCTTCCGTCGATACTGCGATCGCAAACCTAACCTAATCTCACGAAATTCCGACAATTTATAACCAGCTCGAACGCGTTATAATTGCATCAAGTGCAATAAATCAGCTAAATTGCCTAACTGAATTTATAATATTCCACGGCGAAATGAAACAAACGAACGCCCGGCATCCATTTTTCATCAAAGAAACGTTCATTTATTAAGACCGAAAATGATATCATCGGTTCGGTTTGTGATTTCGCAATTAAATCATTTCGATTAGCCAATCTTGCGCGCGTTTTACATTTCGGCGGACAAAAGTCGCGGCGCCCGATTGGCCGAAATTTAATTTTGTTAATGGCGATAATTGGCGGACGATAATGACAATGATAACGTGGTATATCGAGGGGCGACTCAGCGGTAAAAAAGTTCATTAGAAAAAAAGGGGAATGGTCGTGTAACGAGGCGCATTGCGCGATTTTTTAAACGCCGCGATCGGTATCGCGCGCTACACGGAAATATACAATGGTAATTTTTTATATACGTTTGATTACTCGGAGATAACGGCGAGCTGCTTAGGACGGGGCCGAATAATCACTGCTACCGATTCAGCAAATCGCGATTATCTGGCGCAACTTTTTAATATAATGGCAAGTCTTATCTGCGTGCATTCAATGCCGCGCAACTTCTCTTCGCATGCCGGTTTTATTGTTTAAATATATTCTTCATGAATATGGCTGGGGTACGGTGTTTTTTATTGAAAAAGGAGCATTGTGCCATGTGAACGGGTTTTATGGTTGTTAAAGTGCAGGAATTTGTGAATCCGTTTGTTTGCCCGAGGTATCTTATCGGCGTTTTTATCGATTTTATCTGGCGAATCGTTAGAATATTTCAGCCGAATTAGCTGATTTGAGCTGAAACGAGGAAAAGTTGGGCGATGCTGTTTTGTATAAATTTTCGACTGTTCAAACAGTTTCATCGAGGGAAAAAATGCTTGAGTGAGGAATAATATTCAAAATCTCTCAAAATTGAGGTTTGTATAAATCTTGGATGACATGTTCTATTGGGTTTTTAACTTGTTTTTTGGTTTAGTTTAAACTTAAATTATGTATTAATGTATGAGCATGAAAATGCAATAGGTACTTAAACCAGGATACTCAAGGAGAGCTAACAATTTCTAGAATATTTAAAAGTTTAAATACTGGAAAATGAGATTACCATTGCAATAATATAGTTATGTTACTTAAAAAAAACAGTTTTTTATGTTTTTTCTAGATCTAAAAAAGTAAACACGATCTGGACGTGTACATTTTACTGTAACGTAACTTTTATTTACACTTCTAATTCAAATTGTAGCGTTCTTACTATTAATATATTCTTCAGAAAGTAATTACGTTTTGACCTTGCAATGAATTAGATTGTCTTAGATTAGATGGCTCTAGTTATTCAAATTCCGGTACCATAATTTTATATTTTCATATTCAAACAACTTTTTACACAAAAAACAGATATACTCTTTGAGCTGAATTTATATGGAAAATCCATCTAAAATTACATCGAAAGTCGATAGTAACAAATAAAATGACCACCATTCAGTAGTCTAAAATTACTCTAAAATATCATTTTTCACACATTACGATGTATTCAGATAACCTTTCATTCTGGAAGTTAAAAAATTGTATATTAAGTGTCTAGTTAATTTCTTTATGACTTTTGAGAAATCACGATTGTCTAGTTTATAAATCTTTTTGGGAACAAGCCATTAAAATAAGTTAGATATTTCACTGAAATATATGTTTACAGTATATATTATCATTCCAGGAGTAAGGTGATTTATTTAAAATGTTTCTAATTTCTATATACATTATGTAGAATGGCTATTCAAAAATACTTACACAACAATCTCTGGACGAGAGAGAATATAACCGCAGTTCAGGAATAAGAGCCAGGAATTAATACATTTCTGTTAAATACATTTCCCTCACTCCGGGCGGGAATACTCACATTCCCGCCCTGACGGGCGGAAATGTGGGCTTCCCGCTCCGTCGTAAGGGAAAATATCGTACACACTACGGGGGGAATTTCGATTTCTCACTCGTTCCTTCCAGAACTCGGCTTCGCCTCGTTCCGGAAGTTCACTCGTTTCGAAATAGAAATTCCCTCCCTAGTGGTGTAATGTACTATTCTCGAAAACGTGATACCTTAATTATTGTAATATTTTCTGAAATTGATAAACTTTTTTTGTCTTTTCTCTTTTTTCTATTACAAAAATACGTTCCGAATTAATAATTCGAATATTTAAACTTTTTCGAAGTACTCGAATCTTAGTATTTGCATCCTCAACTATTTAAATCTTTGCAATGCCAAACCGGACATTCATCGTAAAATCAAGTAAAAAGTCTACTACAACGGACTAAGGAACTTTGCTTAAAAAAATGTTTACATAATTTTCAATAAGCTGACCAGAGGGAGATTCAGTGATAATGAGAAAAAGCTCTTAGCCATAGAGAAAAATTTTGAGAGAACGCGTTGAAAAAAGTATGTTCTGTGAATGTTTCCACTTCAAAAACTATAGATGACTATTCTTCTACAAATTGAAAAAATGGCTACTTTCATGAAAACAAAGCATGAAAACAAACGTGAGAAAATTTCGCTGTGGTCATTAAATCAATGTTCATGTTTTTGTTTAGGTGCGTTATCAAGCCTTAAGATGACGGCGAAAGTCTGCTGCAACGGATTTAGTGTTTTTTTATTTTTGAATAACAAAATACATAACAAGTTACTTAAAAAAAAATCGAACATAGCACCATTCCTACCGAAGAATGTATTTGAGATTTTTTAAATAACTTTCGGCAAAGAATTTTGCAAACTACGACTTTTGCCATATCAAAAACTAGTTTACATTTTATCGTTTCAGCAAAGAATAAAGGGTAGTTTTTTTCCCTTTAGAACCATGTAAAAAAGTCAACTAACGGCGCTATACTCGTGAAATGTATGATTAATCGTTCATTTGGTCGTATTTCAAGAAATCTGTAACGTCGGTAATAACGCTTTCGGCACCTTAACTCCGTAACGCGGGCCTCGAGCACCTCCATCTAACCGTTCCTTTTTTCACTCCACGGCCGATTGTCGTTGCAAATTCGTCGCCCGCCGCGCCATCTGGCGGCGGATTATCCTCCCGCGACTCGCACGTCCGCTCTGGTGTCGCGCGCGACGTCGTAGGTCAGGTTGGGAAACTTGTATGAACGTGTCCCGCGTGCACGCACGCCCTTGCGCCTCTCCCGCCGGCGCGCCACCGCCCCCCTCCCCCCGGCGTGTCTCACGTGCGTACACCCATCCGGCAAGTGTGTACGCGCGAACAGAATGGCACGCGGTCGGTTGACGCGGCTGGCGAATGCGTGAATGGAATGCCGCGGCGCCGGAGGGGTGCGGGGGCGGAGGGGGGAGGGGGGAGGGGCGCACACGTGCGTTTCCAACCTACGCTACGCATCGCGTGAGCGAGCGAACGAGCGCGCGCAACTTCTGACGTGCACGCGCGGCGGCTTTGCGAGAGACGAAAGCCGCGGATGATAATGCTCTACGTGCCGGCGACGCAGAGATCCCGGGCTTTCCGCACAGACGGATTTAGGCGCCGCGGGGATTACGGAATTGGGTCAAGGGCGCCCGGGATGCCGGCTTTTTCAAAGGGTCGAGAGCAAAGGGTTGGGAGGCCGCATTGGAATGCCGGTGTAAAGAGGTAGCGCGAAATTCAGCTCTGCACTACAAAAATCATATCTTTGCCCCTGATATATCGGCAAATTTAAGCTCACGAGGTCAAACGTGAGTTACTAGATTAGTATATTTTTAATTAGTTTTGTTCAAAAGTGGATTTAATGCTTAAGATTGTAAGATTAATCAATTTTTTAATCGTGGAATAATGTTCTGAAACATATAAATTCGGTTTTTATAATGGCTTATCGCTGAAAGTTTGATTCGCGTTTTTAAAGTGAGCGAGAGGACTAGAAATAAAATTTTGTCGAAAATCACTAAAAATGGATTTTTCAAATATAATCACATTTTTCTATAATTAATGAATTATATGATCTCGGTGTAATTTTAAACTTAAGTTATGTAATTAATTAATTAAATAATTAAATTTATTTAATTAATGAGAACGACACGAGCTCCGTGACTTTAGCACATCACTTTTAAGGGGAGGTAAAACCCAAAAATCATGAACAATCAAGAAAAATCTGATTTAATGGCAGTTTATAAAAGTTTGTATCTTTTCCTTGGCAGTAAAATACCTTCTCTTATAAAAAATGGCTTATTTTATTTGTAATTAGAAAATTTGTGTAATTTCGAAAAATTTTCTTTGTAAAACTCGACTTTGCCTTCCGCAAGTCCGCTCGTGAAGAAATCCGAAATTCTCTCCCTAGTAGTATAATGTATTATTCATTGTGAAAGTAACTCACTGAGTTACTTTTATAGTCGGTTTGTAAAATTAAAGTATATTTATTTAATTTTGTCGAGCTAGATTTTTGAGTTATGAGTACATAATATTAAAAAATATAGATACGTTTTTTGGGATTTTTGTAGGAAAAAAAGAAATACTCTCAAGATGGAAACGGTGGCATTTTTAATTTGATTTTAGAAAATATTCGCAATATAATGATTCGTGATAACTGTAATTTAGTTTCCTGAAGTGATAAATGTTCAAATCCGCGTTTCACATTCTATTTCCAAATCTAAAAAAGATTCTCTAGAATTTTTTCTTTTTATAAAAAAAGTCTATCTGTCAATAGTCAGATTGATGAAAAATGAATCAGAACATCATTTAAACTTACGTAAACAAAATTCTATGCAGCAAAACATGAATAATCATACTTTTATTTAAAAAAAGGTCATTTTATTTGTCGTCGTTCCATTTGTCAAGTCGTCCGGGCATCAATGTCCCGGCTTAATACACGTCGACGTTTCATTTAAAAAAATGACCCTCGTTACAATAAATTACGCATTTGAATAACTGCATCAAAACGCCGGCCATAGAATTTCAGTTGCCTTGATTCTGCAGTATCAGCCACCTCGCTCCGGCCGTTTCCGCGCAAACGTAACATTGTTTATTGTTACGGTATCTATTTATATTTTTCGGCCGTAAAACATTTTCATTACTTATAAAAAATACATCTGAATAGACGGCGCCACAAAGCCGGCCATGTTTTAAAAAGTCCGTTTTATTAATAACCGTAAAACGTCCGAAGATATTAAAAGCATAATGGAAAATTCGACATAAAAAAAGTTCCAGCGGAAAAAAGTGACGAAAACGACCGAATAAACCCCCCCGAAAAAAACGCGCGCGCCCAGGCCTTTTTTCTGCGCGGAATTTCGCGCGCATTTTTCTGTCCCGAATAACTTCGGTGCCTCTTTCTTCCTCGATGAAAAAGCAATATCGCAAATGCATTTTTTGCACCGATAAATAAACTAAGAGAGATAATGCAATTTCGGAATTTTTTCAATTTTTCAATTTCACCCGACGAGAGAACATTTTTCTCTGATAAGAATCTCCCCGGCACTCGCGTCCATCGGCTCAAAATCACTCGCGTCCGCGCGACTTGGCTATTTTTTCGAATTTCAATTTTTTATTTGGGAATTCAGGTTTTCCATTTCGCCGTAATCAAGAGCAATCAGCCCGCCAAGATACCGCTCATCCGGGGCTACTTTTTTTTCCCCGACTTTTTAATTTCAGTGCACCATTCGTTTCCAAATGAAATTATATGTACAGACAAAAAAATGCAAATCGTTTTGTTCTACCGGAAATAAAAGTATATCGTTTTTAATAGAGAATGCAGAATGCAATGTTTTAAAAACTAGATTTGTATGTAATTACGCGTAATTCTGCGTTTCTACGTTTTTTTTTGTTTGGAAACATACCTTAATTCATAAAAAATTGCAATGTAAATCATTTTTTGTTCACTTTTTATCGAATGAAAACTAACCGTTGTTTACTAAATACTTGTTTTGAGAGTTGAGAATTTGTTTACATGTATTGTAAGATTAATAAAACTTTGTTTACACTGTAACTGAATGAAAACAAAGTTGCGTTTACATCTGTTTTAAAGACAAATAAAACTTTTCTTAAACGTTTATTTACACAATAATTGATACTAAGCACAATTTGTTTAATTAGATCTATTATAAAGATAACCCAATTTGTGTTTACATATGATTCGATTTAAACAATCGATTGTTCGCACATATTTTTTGGATAAATAAATATTTGTTTACATCGTATTTAAAAGTAAACAAACGCGGGTGCACAAAAATCCATACAATATGGCTGTCAAAATGTACACAAACGAGGCCGAGTTGGAATTTCCGTTTTTCATACGCCCGGGCATCGCGTTGGCGCACTTTTTTCATCACAATTCGAGCGAATCGGTCAAAACAATTGAACCGAGCAGTGGCGGCCTTTGATCGCGATTTTTGCGGGCCATTATAACGCCGCGTGATTCGAGTCGACGTTCGCAAACGCAATTGCGACGTAATTGCACGAAAAAGATAATTCGTCGTTTAACTAATGACGCATTAATTATATTAATTGGAGGCGCGGCGTTCGACTGAATCGCAATTACAGCGACCCGGGGCGGCGGAAATTGTTTATCCGAACGAATCAGTCATAAGCGTTACGAAATTCGATATTCCATTCGGCAAAATATGACAACGTATAACTCACTGCGCGGAATAACAATATGCGCGATTTTGGCGCGACGGCGCGATATTTCACGAAGGAAAATACGCGCGCCCGCGCGCTATTTTATAATACGCGCGTCCGTCGCTGACGTTTCCAAATGAACAATTTTTTTACTTTATGTACCAATTTACCCCGCGCGCGATACGCTGATGCCGGCGAAATATGCGCCTCGCACGAGTAACTTATTTCGACAACGGCGCGCGCGATTGATGTGCCAATTTGCCCCGTCGCGCGGACCGAACACTCGAAATTCAATTCGCCGCGCGCGAAATTTATACTTGATCGATTTTCCCGCGCTCGGCCGTCTCAAAATTGAAATTTCGCAAATACCTTTTTTTGGTCGCGGCAGACCGAGTAATGGGTTATGTTGCTGGATCCGCAATCACATTCCGACGCCGTTAACCCGGCCGGAGTGACTGCCTTATCGACTTCCAGAAGTCACGAAAAGAGTGGAAAAGTGAGGTTAGGTCGAAATGTTCTTTTGCGACAGAAAAGGGCGAAGTTCTTTTGGAACTTCTTGGGGGGAAACTTTACGGTGGATTGTTACGGGAGTTTTTTGTGATGAGTAAGGGAATTTGAAAGATTGTTTCAGATATGTTTAATTGAAAAACAGCAACAAACTCGCGCAGACAAACTAATACATTATATATAGTAACTTGTCACAGTTGCATAGTTAGAGTTAGTGTGTCTTCAAGTTAGATAGTTATTAAAAAGAAAATTAAAATATGGTTTTCATTCATCTATACATTTCTTTGGAGGGTTCTCACTTTGATGCAACTAATGTTTATATTGAATTATTTATAAAATTTTGGAATAAATTTTGCCTAACTTCAAAGTTCGAGCTTAAATTGTTGCTAATGTTTGTGGACAAATTGTAATGGAATGTAATTTAACCAAATGCACAATATTCTCTCAAATGGCAAAAAACCGTAGGAAGACCTAATTTTCGAAAATCCCATTTTTAAAACTAAAAAAAAATAGACATAAGTTATTAACCTAGCCACTTATGACTGATAATTCACTGTAATAAAAATAATAATAAACTCAATAATTATAATATGCTAGGGTGTCCAGCGACCTGGAAAACCTGGACATAGCCTGGAATTTTATGTCGAACCGGGAAATAACCTGGAATTTAAGGTTGAAGCGGGAAATTTGAGAAAAAATGTTTAAAGATTAATTTCCGAGCATGGATTTTTTTTACTCAAAATATTCATTTGTTTTACTCACTATTTTCATACAACTAGAAAGGATAATGCTATTACCCATGACGTGCAGCCTTTTTTTCAGGCCAAACAGTTCTTGGGTTCTTATCTTTGCATTACCTTTGTCGCATTCCGCATTTGCCCAGACCTAAGCTTGAGAGATAGGAAAAAAACCCGTAGGAGAAAAATGTACCCCGGGTCACATTTGTAGACCCGGGCACCGAATCAGTATACCCCCCACCTCCCATTCACCTTGTAGAAGCAATGAAAAAACGCACTAGGTGAGAATCTAACCCTCGTCCCGACGTTCACCAAGCTGACGTCCTCACCACTACACCAAGGTGCCGGTTCATAGAACTGATTTATCAGAAACATAAACATCTACACTGGCGGAAAAAACGCAATACTTGAACTTCATGAAAAAATTGGCAATTTTCAAAACGTGATAACTTGACTAATGTTCAATGAAAATGCTTGAATTTTGCTATCCGACATTGGCCAACGTCTCTAGTTTACGGGACTAGAGACGGTGGCCAATGTTGTCTTATAATTTAAAGACCTTGTAAAACTTTGTGAAAAGTTACGCGAGTTTTGGGCGAAAAACCCACAAAATGCAGGGTAAAATTCAAAACATCATAATTCAGCGCCAAGACATCGTAGAGACTTGAATTTTTGTGTGCAGGTACAATCAGTTTTTCTCCGCGATCAATTTGCAGTGGACAATATGATGAATTCCCATCCCAGAGTTAAAACTATTCGAAGCGGGAACGCACGTAGCCGAATTGGCCTAATTGCGCCAGTTCGGCCCGGCTGCGGTCGAAATCGCGGTAAAGCCGCTTGGCACATCAAAGGTGCACTCGAAAGTGAAGAAAACAATTACGCGAAGCCCTCTTCGGGTGCGAAAACTCGACGGCGGGGCAAGTAGTGACACGAGTGGCGCTGCGGCTTTGACAAGAAATTGGCCCGGAATTAGCCGACAGGGGGCGCGCGGGCGCGGGGCTCTCGAGTCGAATGTGATTCTTG
>JABFPB010004969.1:0-14017 GCA_022817645.1 Ceratoteleas bidentatus
AGTTTCGGAGTCTATCTAAGTAATTTCGTTGAAAACCCCGATATAAATTCCCAGTCAACATTTTAAATTTTGCGTGACGCGGGGGTTACGCAGGCGTTACCCAATTTCCGCTTTTTCAAAAAGTGGAAATGGGGTTACGCCTGAGTAACGCCAGCATAACCCCCGCGTCACGCAAAATTTGTAATGTTCACTGGGTTATATCATTCTCGAAAATTGGTCTCGTAACCAACTTCAGAAGTCTGCGTTAAGTGCTGTTAAATCATAATATTTATTGAGCATTTTTTTTTATTACCTACCTGGATGTATTGCTGAAAATTTGAAAATCCGATTATGAGCTACTTTTTCGCACTTCCGATGAAAGAACTTACTTTTGCTTTTTTTGCAAAAATAAGAGTTCACTCAGAACGTCTATACCTCGTCGTGAATAAATCACGACTGGAAGAGTGTTTCTGAATCTGTTAGCAGTTAATGTATTTCGGAACACATGCAAATTTATTTCAAGATTTTATGTAGATATAAATAAAGATGAAATTACAAATAAATATTAATTTAAATGTAAATAAATACGGTATACATTTATTTATATACAAAAAGACCAAAATTCCATGAACCTATTTTTGAAAGATTTTTATCGCTCTGTCGCTATTGAACTAATGTGAATAGAAAGAGACAACATTATATCGTGGCGCCACTTGGATCGAACTATTTAGAATGTGTTCACGACATTTTTGTTGCTAAAATTGTTGATATAAACCAAATTGCATACTTGCAATTTACTTAGATTCTCTTAAACTAATGGAATTTGTTTTAATTATAATGTTGTTACTGTAAACAATGAAAAATACGGTATGAAATTGCCCGCGTTATATGTAAATTAGCCTTTATTTTACGTTTAGTAGTTGGTAATAAGTGTTGGTGAGGAAAGAAAACGCGCCAAAAACCATCATTCTTTGCAAGGATGGCGAACGGCTGGGACGATTCTGATGTAAGTGCAATTTATTGTTTGATTTTTCATGTTCTAAAATCATTTAGTTAATCACATTTTTTACATTTTCAGATGGAAATAGACGCCCTTTTGGGATCGGTCGAGCTGGGGGATCGGCCAAACGAGAACGTTCCAGAAACTCATCGCGTAGAAGGAACGCGCGATCCTAACCTCCCACCTCAGCGCGATGAACCTCGCCGCGAGGAACCACGCCGCGAGGAACCACGCCGTGAGGAACCTCGCCGCGAAGAACCTCGCCGCGGTGAATCGCGCAACGAGGAATCTCGCGTGATGGAAGTTCAAGATGGAGCACGCGCTCAAAATGAAATTGCGCGGGAAAACGAGGCTCTCCGCATCGCGCAACTGCGCTCACGCGAAGAAGAGGCCAGGAAAGCACTTGCCAACGCAAAAACTGGCGGCATCATCGGAGCAGAAACTCGCCTACCAGCACAGAACGACGATGCTCGTCGTGCCCAAGAATATCGCGACAGACTCAGGCTGTGGGATTGGAACGACGTTCCTCGCCAACGGGTTCGCGAGGATGCACGTCGCGGAACAGATAACGCGCATACCGGGAGCGGCGCAACTCGTCAGGCAAATGGTGCACGGCCTCGTGAGGATGCTCCTCGCCGAGCAAACGATCTACGTGCTGGCAGTAGTGCAACTCGCCAGACGAACGGTGCACGTCCTCGCGACAGTACTCCACGCCGAGCGGATGGAGCGCGTGTAGGGAGTACCGGCACTCGCCACGGAGACGGTCCTCGGGCTCGCGATAACGCTCCTCGTCAAGTTGACCGTGCACGTCATGGAAATAGCGCTACCCAGCAGAGGACTCGCAACGAAGAAAGACCTCCTCTAAACGAAGCAAATGACAATGGTAGGTTCCCAGAAATAAAATTAATGCCGTGAAATAAAAAAAACACAAGATTTTTTATTTAAAATGATTTATGTTAATGTGATAAAATTAATGAAATTTTAATGAAAAAAGTTATTTTTTAAAAAGAATTAAATTTAAATATTATATTAAAAAAAAACTAAATTTGGTTTAATTTTTTTTTCAATTTAAAATGATTTATTTTAAGGTAATAAAATTAATAAAAAAAAATAATGATCAACTTTAATGAAAAAAATATTTTTTAAAATGAATTAAATTTAAATAATATAATAAAATAATAAAAAAACTAAATTTGGTTTTTTTTCATTTTAAATGATTTATTTCAATGTAATAAAATTAATTAAAATAAAATAAAATATTGATCAACTTTAATGAAAAAAATATTATTTAACATTATTCCTTAAAAAAATTGTTTTGAAAAATTTTAATGGGAACAAATTATTATTTAAAACTAATTAAAGTGAAATGATTTGATAAAATGATTTAAATGATTAACTGGAAAACTAATTTATTGCAGATCATTTACAGAATCACGCTAAAGGGAAACCATCATTCGCTATGCGACAACAACGGTTCATGTCATTTTTGTTCAAACTTTCGTCTGCTCCTTATTACTTCGAAAAACGCGGAGGGCGCCGATCTAGAAATAAAGCCCAATATCGTAAGAGCGACGAAAATTATTATGGCAGTGATTACGAGGACGATTTAATAAGCCAGTGGAATGATGCAGACTATTATGATGACGATTACAATGGGAATGGAGGTGCCTACGGTGGTGGATTTAATGGTGACGGATTTGGTGGTGCAGGTGCCTTAGCTTAATTATTAAGTTATGTGCAATGTTCGTTTAGATTGTTCAGATTATCTGCAAAAATTGCAATGTTATTTTGTGTTATATGCGCACTGCGTTATGTGCGCAATGTGATTATTGAGCAATGTAATGATTGATATTGACGATAATCTTCTGTTCTTGTAACTGTTTATGTTCTCGTATTAGACGTTGGATGTTTAAGAACTTAATTATTAAGTTAAATGCAATGTTCGTGATATTTGATAATAGCGGTGATAAAGTATACCCGATAATACTGTGTTTATTTTTATGTGATGATAATGTGATCTCAAAACAATGGTTGTGATTAATGACTGATATCTTTTGTCGATTTAATCGGCTTGGTTGTGATCCGTAATAAAAGAAAGAATAAATATAATTCTTTTAATATAATCTATTGTATAAATTATTTACCCTTGTCAAAATTTCCACCTCAATAAAATATGAAGTGTCAAATATACAGTATAAAAATGAAACATAGATTAAAAAACGCTTATAAAAACAAATCCAAAAATCATACTAGTTTACATATGTTCAACTACGGTATAATTTTTAGTTATAAAATTGTATTTAAGATCTACTTTACCGACTTTAGTGCCTTTTATATTTATCAAAGTTTTTTTTAGTAATTCATAAACTTTATTTTGTTCAAATCACATAAAATCAAATTTCCTGAAAAAATACAATATTTTGCAATATTTACGTAAATACAAAAGACACTTAAGTCGGTAAAGTAGAAATTAAAATTCACTTTGTCCTCCTTTTAATACTGGTAATGGTAATTTTATAAAAGCTCAATTATGTAATCCTCATAAAATCCCACAAATAAAGGGTTGAGTGTTTTAGACATCAAATTTCAAATTAAATTACCGATAATTCGGGAATAGTAATTTTTTATTATCAATCTACCAAATCTCTTTTAAATCATAAAAAACTAATGTGTGAAAACATGTTTCCTATTCCCTATCATTGCATCGTATATCTTGAACCCAATCTAAAATTAGAACCCAAATTAAAATAAAATCATGTGCTGCCCCCAGTAGCGAATTTCGGAGCTGGACAGAATTTCTCTCTCACTTTATGCATCAGATTTTTATATTTTTATAACTTAAAAATAAATAAAAGCTATCTTATGCGTGAGAATGTGATCATGTGCTGCCCTCAGTGGCAAATTTCAGAGCTGGACACTATTCCTCTCTCTCTCTTTCTTCATGCGTGTTCGTAAAGTAGCTATGTCATAATGCGTGAGAACGTGGAATATGACATTTTTAGTGATCGATTAAATAAAAGATTTTGTAGAACACGATTTCAAAAGGTAAACGGTAAACGGATAAAATATAATGTTACTACAAGTGTAAAAGAAGGTAAAGCGTGTTGTTTTTCTTAACATTTATAAGTGTGATTGCATAAAAAAGATGATTGTTATATTTAAGGTTATGTTTGATTTCGATATAGACGTAAGTCAGTGTTCGGTAGTCCTGCGTACTCTTGCCGTCGTCGTTCTACCGAACGACTTGAAAACCATACATCAGAAAGTGCACAAAATCTGATAAATGCATAATTTATAACTAGTTAATTCGTGAATCAAATGAGATTCATATTAGAATTCACTTTATCTCCGAATGACACGATAAGGCTCCTCACAAACTGTAAATAATTGCAAGCTTCTTCTGACATCAATGTAAAGTGAAAATATGAGTCCAATATGATCTCAATACAAGCTCAAAATGGGCTCGCACTGAGCTCATAATATTGAATTCATTATCACTTTACAATTTCAAAAGGATCATACAATTAGTTACAATTTTGCGAAGACCAATTGGGATATTCTGTGACGAATTGAATTCCAATATGAATCTCAGTCAATGCACGTATGAATTCTACATTTCTAAAATTGTTTGGAGTTTGTGTCCAGAAATATGCACAGTTGTTGTAGCTTTTTCACTTTCTGAATGTGTTGTTTGATGGCATTTGAAATTTGTTAATATCATCTTGAGGCTCTTAAGACAGAGTTCTGGTTTGCGTTAAAGTTGTAGAAGGTTTTAGAAGGTTCTATGTGAAATGTCTGTTTTAATGTAAGAGTTCTATGATAAAACCTGTAATTTTTGTACGCATATACAAATTTGTCAAATAAACGTTAAAGTTCCATCACTTACCGTATTTCTTGAAAAATTATAATTAAAACATTATGTTTAACTTGTGAAAAATTTGGCTGTTTCCACTAGTTACAAAACTTACTGTTTTTAAAACGCTTCATATTAACCCTAGAACGAAACCCTATCTCTGGGGTCAGATTGATCCCAGAAATAAAGACATATTTCAATACTAAGGCTATTTTTTATATATTCAATCATGTGTTTAACATAGCTGGTCAGAGAGAAATTTTTGAAAATTAAAAAATTTTAGTTTATACTTAAGAAATATGATTGATTTAAATCAACGATTACAAAAATCATTTGATTTAAATCATAAAAGTCTTATTATTGTAAACGATTAGACGATTATTATTGTAGACGATTAGACAAATAGACGATTTTCTTATGTTCACTCAGTCACGCTTACACTCACGCTTCGTACACTCGTTCACGCGTATACACACGTGTGATACACACTCGTTCACACTAACGTACACACTTACGTCCACGTTACGTCCAAATCCCGTGCAACTTTTGTCCGAATAGGCATTTTTATTATGTTCACTCGTTCACGCTTACGTTTACGCTTCGCACACACTTCGTTCACTCGTTCACTACTACGCACATGTTTCGTTCACTCGTTCACTTTTACGTTCACGCTCTGTCCCAATAGCCACTTCCACAATGGATACTTTATTTGAATAACTTTTCTGAATCACTGTACGAATTTCTACCACATGTGTTGTTATTTTCTTTTATGGCACTTAAACCATTTGAGGTTATATCGGAACATCGTAATATTCAACAACTTTCATGATTCTTATCATAAACTTATTATTGTACTGCTTATAAAACTATTATGTCTAATGATCAGAATAATTATACTTATGTTGAGAATAAAACTGCCAAGAGGATCTTATCGTAAGTGGAAATATTTTTGGATCATATTCAAGTGGAAAATCCACTGATGAGAACAATATTCTTCTCATCATGAAGGGACTGTTTTTAGAATGAATGATTGGCGAGATACCCTCAAATTGGGGGAAACTTCAATGACCGCCAGCACTGTTGGAGAGAACGGCAGCCGGGCCATAATTTTATGCGACCCAATGTTTTTACGTAGGTTCGACAACACCGACCTTCCAATGGCCGATGGAACATTCGGCACAGTGCCACGAATTGACGTGGTCGCGCCCCAAATAAATGGTATCGCGCAACTCTACATTATAATGAGACAAAAATATGACTGCATATTGCCATTGTTTTGGGTAGAACGCGTCAGTTATATTCGGAAATATTTTCAGCTGTCATACGACTCATGCCGCATTTACGACCAAATAACATTATGATCGACTTTGAGAGGGCCGCTCAGAATGCCTTGCGAAAAAGGTTTCCGACAGCCTAGCTGCATGGTTGCTAATTCCACTACAATAAAATGCATTTTAAACAAAGTAAACGAGCGAGAGCTGTTGTCGCGACTGGTGCGACATAACGATGAGGACTTTTCATTGATAAAAAATCAAACCACTGCTTCCTCCCGAGACAATTGTGCAGACCTTCAATACATGGGTCCAGGGATTATCCGCAGCAGGTACAGTTGGACTACAATCATTCGTGACGTATTAAGAGTGTCATTCTACCCATGGTCATATCGAGCACATGGGTAGACCAAGGGATGTACTTGTCAGGCCGCGTACATCACATCACTCTACAACTCCGTGAACGGATACGAGCTACAAGAGAGCGCAAAGTGTTCAACATCGACCACATGGGTAGAACAAGGGATGTACTTGTCAGGCCGCAACTATATCCAGTACAATCACGTAAGGATCAACTGCCTACGTTTGTCACAAACGACTCAGTCGTGTGGCACACTTGTTTACCGGATTCTCCGTGGAGGCTTTTACAGTCACACCTGAGCTTTTACAGTCACAAAAAATAAATGTATGAACTTCCAACAAGAGACATCCTCCAGCCACTGGTCGTTGCTCAGAGCTCTCTAGAACATGTCCATGCTCCTTGTTCATGCACCTTGTCCATGTAACTCGAATCTCCGTTATCTGCTTCGGTGAATGGTTGGAAACGGGAAAAATAAAATTTCTCCCATTGCGCTATTGCCACGTTTTCACAGGCAAAAAACCGCGAAAAACTCAAAAACGCGAAAACTCGAAAATACGCGATATGTATAAAATAGCGTTAAATAATTAATTTCTATTTTTTAAATTACATTTTCGTAACTGATGTCCATGCGCAAAAATGAATTTTACCGCACTCGTGCGTAAACAGTCACGTTGCGAACTCGTGCCTTCGGCACCCGTGTGCAAAGTGCCTCTTTTATGCGCACTAGTGCGCATAATTTGATTTGCGTATGGCCACATGTTACGAAAAATGTCGTTCAACGCACGGGCGCAAGCGCCCTTGTATCGAAATATACTATTTCATAACTGGTGGCCGTGCGCAAAATGATTTTTTACCGTACTCGCGCGCAAAACGTCTCTTTGGGCACTAGTGCACAAAATTCGATTTTGCATACAGCCACACGTTACGAAAAACGTCGTTTGTCTAAAGTTGTAGGTGGCGAACATTTTTCTTTCGATGTTGAATTGCCGCGCTATGGATGGTAATTCAGATGTAAGGCCGATAGGTGGCGCTTTTGGGTGTTTGAGAGAAGATTACGTAAACGGGTTAGGTAAGAAATTCCATAAGAATAGAGGTACTATCCGAGATAAGTCACTTCTTCTGGTCACTGTCCAGCATTTTCTCTCCCAGAAAATCTGGGAGAGCGCGGGCCAGTGTTGAATTCCTAAAGTTTTGGAAGTTCCAAGTGACAGAGGGCTGTGGAGTAAGAAGGGTAGATGGTCTAGTCGCTGGATAGTGGTGGGACGGATTAGACTTGATTCTTTGGAAAGCAGGGCCACTTTTTGTCTGAACAGTGAACGGAGTATTCTGTACCAAAAGACTAGGATGATGACGTTTTTTCGGTGGGAGGTTTAGACCGCTGGATAGTGGAATAGCCGAGGATATAAAAAACTCTTAACTCATTTCTGTTACGACTTGTGTTGACTGCATCAATGTTTCTCTGCAACGTGAAGTTAAACACGGATAAATTTCCAACGCGAAAAATGTAAGTGCCGGCATTTGCGATACCGGCAATCCCCACCGCTAGCGAAAAGCGCAAGAGACGACTTACCGTTTCGGTAAAACCCCGCCCCTTTTGCGTGCATGTGAATAGCGAGAATGCACGCAAAAGGGACATGCACACAGATAAATGCGTTATCTGTCAACAATTCTGAATATAGTTCCTCAATTTGTTCAAGGATATCATTTCTTTTTTTTGTCACCTGTTTTTCAACTATTTTGTCATGTTCAATCTTTTGTGAACTTAAAGTTTTGGCATTAATATTTTCAACTCTGTTGTTTGTAAAATTATTTAAACAACCATCAACCATGAATCCCAATACCCATTCCTTTCTTATATTGTGCCAGTTTTCGTTAAAATATTTAAGAATTTCAGAGGACACCTTTGTATTGCTTTTGAGACGTACTATAGGCAAGTTTCGTAGAGTTTAGAGCCTCTTTTTTTAGATAGATATATTTCTTTTTGCGACTACTATCTCTCGGGAAAATATTTGTGAAGTGTGAAATAAACAGATCAGTCGACGAGTCCATGGAAAAATATCTTCCAGGACTCTCCTCTGCACTTTGTGCTTATCGCTCATAACAACTTTGATTTTCGATGGTTTTAAAACAATTTAGAAACCATCTATAATTATCTTCGTCTACATTTGCAATTAAGTTTTTTTTTAGTTTTTAGTCAATTATTTCTTTATTGTAATTGACAAGTGATATGAAAGGATTTGTCAGAACATATAGCCTAGACATGCCAGAGGATTTAGTTATTATTTGCGTGTCGTCTTGGTTGGAGAGTCCAATAATATTATCGTCTAGACGGATCTTCTTATTATTTCTCTCATCATTATCATCAACTGCCCTTTTATTGGCATTTCTTAAATTTGTTGGTTTTTCTTTTTTTCCCTTCATTTCCATTTCATATTTTATTACTACTTCGAGGCCACCGTGAACCAAGAAGTCGATATTAATCTCCAAGTGCTGCTGTATCAGAGGTATGTCCTTGTTTAGAAGTACAAATTTTTTTATATTTACAACAGTTTTTTCCGGCGTCCGAGGCTTACGCTGGGTCAATGGATATTCGTCGTCTGGATACATGCTTGAGAAAACATTAACTGTATTCGAACGCTTAAATCTGTACACCTGTCGTATGACTCGCCGAAACACCAAAGTTAAAATGAAAAGTTAAAATGAATGATGAATACAAATGTATTTTTATTCAAACTTGAAATGAATTCTGGTTGACCATTTAATCATCATTCAAACTTGAAATGAATGATGGATGAACATTTAATCATCGTTCAAACTTGAAATGAATGACGAATAACCAGTTATTCTTCATTCAACCTTGAAATGAATTATGAATAATAATTTATTCTGCATTCAAACTTGAAATGAATAATGATTAAACATTTATTCATTATTTGACAATCCATGAATTAATTTTACAATTTTTAGTTAAAATAGAAGTAAATGTTTCTAAATTAATTTAATTAGATATTTATAAAAAATGTATAAAATGATGTTTAAATGATTATTGCTTTAAACCAAATTCATTATTAATAAATAATTTTATTGAAAAAGAAGTTCCTGGGTGAATGAGGAAATTCCTGAATCAGTGGATGAGGAGGTTCCTGAGTCAGTGGATAAGAAGGTTCCTGACGAAGAAGAGGACAAACTTGAAGAAATTGCAGTACTAGAAGGAAATATAACTGTTTGGCTGTCCAAAAGGCTGCAAAAATATTTCGGCGTTTGGACTGAAAAAGCGAAAAGTTACCTTACAACCATTCTTTAACCCTTTGTCTTTCCATGGGCGTGGCACTTACACAGTGTACCTAACCTATAATGTCTTAAAGCGACATTCCGATTCGATATTTCCGATGTTTGGCGGCTGCTATTGGTTACTTACACAAACTCGTGGATTTCATTCCTACGACGATTTATGACGATGGGAAGACAAAGGGTTAAGGATGTTCTACCCCTATTATACCGCTGAATTTTCAAAATGAGAATGTCACAAAACTTCGAAAATATGTGTGGTTTTGAGGAAAAACCAGTTTAAAGTTTCAAAAGTAAACTTTTGCATTTTTATACAAATCTTCTCTATGTCTATTGGATACCACTTCTAATGCAAAATAAAGGTTAAATATTGTAATTTTGCGATTCCTATAAATAAATAAAATATTTCTTTTTATTTATTCTCTTGCTTATTTCTTTAAATTTTTTTCTATTATTCTATGATCGAAGCTTATTTTCCCTCTTTGTTTCTTATTTTGCGTCTTTTAGGATCAGTTGATTGTTTAATTTCAATTTCCAAAAACTACCCTAAAATCAAGAAGGGTTAGTTTTCGATCCTTTCGCATTATTGAATTTATTTTTACACCTTTATTATATCAATTTTTAACGCATTAAGATTTCTAGAAAGAGAAGGTACGATGCTCTCTTTCCAAAAGGTCCTCTTCCCCAATTGGCCTTTCCGTTGTGCCTTCCGTTACATCCGCCGAGCCTTCTAGCCTTACCTTGATTGAATCTTGGTTCCGCTTGAATGCTGTCGATCATGGTTAAATGGTGTGACTAATATATAATTAGCATGGGAGAAATATCGACTTCGCGTAAGTGCGGTCGATAATTGTATTAGTGGCGCTCAGATGGCGCTATTAACTGGATTTTGGTAACGTCAGTGATTGACCAAGATGTCAATCAATTCGGAACGTTAAAACAGCCCCTCCGTGAATGTTATGCCACTTTGGATACAAAAAGGGGTCTCAACATTCATACAAAAGAAGAAGATATATAACTAATATCATGTGAGAACAAACGAAAATCTTTCTTTAATCGAGGTGGGGATACACAATCCCCCCTGCCACCAACTCCCTCTCAATCATAAGCCGCGCCTTGGCCATAATTTCCGGCTTGAAGACGAGAGACAAACCCGCGATCACCCTCCTCGCAAAAATTCAAACAAATACTCCGCAGTCATCACTGTTCAGCTGTCTCGCCAACTTGGTCTCCGTCAGCTGGGCCCACGGCTGTTCCTCCTCTCGACCAGCTGACCGCTCTGCCTCCCACATGACCCCTGCCATCATCGCGAGTTGGGCGGGATGGCAAGAGGCGATGCTGTCCAAGTAAGTTACGCGACGTTCCTTAACCTGGACATAGAGCAGCGCCCAGTGTCGCGAATGATGGACAGTGACCAAAAAAAAATGTCGCTCCCCATCAAGTCTCTGGCGGAGCCACCTACACAGGACCGCACCTTGCATACATCTAAGTAACTAATTAGAGATAAAAATTCAATGAATTTAATCTTTATTTTCAAGAAATCGCCTTCACCTAGAAACCTAATCCATTATTTCTTTTGACTCTCTTTAATTTCGGAAGACTTCTCCGCAAAAACTATTTTACACCTCCGGATTCTCTTTCTTGTCTTCCGCACGAGTTATTTCCTCGAGGAACATCTGCGCCATCTTCCTGACCAACGCGCGTCGTTCCAACCGCCAGAATTATGATGGTCGACGTATTTTGGGCATCTAAACATATATCGATTCATCATTTCTGACGATGTATGGTTTTATATCGACGCTATGGAAGCCGTCCCCGCTGTTGATTAGTCTCCGGATTTACTAGAAGATACGCGGATTTCCCCACTATTTCTTTAATTCGAAACGATCCTTCGTATAAGGAAAAGAATTTAACTATCTTTTTATCAATTTTATCCGAAACATTGTTCGCTTTTGCGAGGACAAGCTCACCAATTTCAAAGGTGTGTAGCTTGTGTGTTTTGCCAAAAGCGTCTTTTCTTTTCTTCGCGACGCTGGCGAGGTTGCTTCTAGCAAGAGTAAGCACCTCTTCACGGCCTTGAAGTTTTTCTTCTTTTACAAAATACTTTTTCCATTCCCTTCGAGGTTTGACTCCCGTGGGAAGTTCTAATGGGGTGATTCCCATCGAATCATGCACAACTTTATTTATACAACTTTCCACGATTGGTATCCATGCGATCCAAGTCGTGTGTTTTTCTCGCAAAAATATTCTAAAGAATCTAGACAACTCCCGATTGATCCTTTCCACAGGATTCGCTTGTGCATGTCGAATTGAGGTCAAGATTTGTCTAATTCCTTCCTTCTTTAATTCAGATCTCTACTTACTAGCGGTAAATTGAGGGCCGTGATCGGACAAGATCATTTTTGGCTCTCCATAGTTAGCGTTATAATCACCCAGTATTTTCTCTAAAGTTATCTTAGTGGTTGCTTTCTTCAATGGATATAATTTTACGAATTTGCTAAACACGTTAATTGTTACTAGGAGGTAATACACGTTAATTGTTTGAATCCTCCCTTCGCCGAGGGTAGTGGACCGTAATAATCAACCGAGAGTATCTCATGGGGCTCATGTGGAATAATATTTTGCATTTCTGCATGACATAACTGATTGGGAACTTTGTTCCTTTAACAATTGACGCAACTTGCAATTCTTTTTCTAATTTTCTTTGCCAATTTCGGCGCATAAAAATCTTCAACTTTATTACTTTATTGGCTCCCACATGCCCATACATCTCGTGACATTTATCCACTAACCGCAGCAGTAGAGATTTCGGTAGGCATACCTTCCATTCTTCGCCACATCTCTTGTACATTATCCCCTGAATTTCTTTTTTGTTCTCATTATTAATTGTATTGATTTACCTAAGTTTGTCGTCTAATAATTGCTCAAATCCTATTTTTTCTAACTTGTCTTTTAATTCGGGTGACAGTTGCGTAACTAATTCGTGTATTATTAATCGACCCTTTTCTTGTTTTTTATCTCTTCTAGGTGTGATAGATGTTTATCGAAGGATTTCGACATTTGTAATACATCATCTACAAAGTTAATCGTTTGACTTTCGATTCCGCTGTACACGGGTTCAAGCTTTGACCAGAGCAGCAGGGCTCGTTTTTAACCCCAAAGGAACTACTTTAAATTCATAGCAATGGCCTTGGTGTAAAAATGCTGTATATTTATATGATTTTGGGTGTAGCGGCACTTGCCAAAAGCTGCTGACCATGTCTAGACTCGACATAAATCTGACATAGCATTTCTGAAGCAGTACAAATTGGTTTCAAGCGCTCAAAATCATCAACTAAAATTTCGTTGAGTAAACGGGCATCTAAGCAGAGTCTGAGATCGCCATTGCTTTTGATGACCGGCCTAAATGGATTTATGAAAACACTGGTGGATTTTTGTATTATGTCTAGTCTCAACATTCTTTCTATTTCCTCATCGACTTTCTCCCGATATTTCATAGGAACCGGATAATTTCGAGAGTAAAAAAGCTTTATCAATAGTTATTCGAACCTCATGTACGTACGTTTGAATTCATCCCGGTACGTTTCGAAATATATCCAGATATTCCCATAGTAATGTCTCAAAGTTTTCTTTCTCCTCGAAGGAGATGGTGGAAACCTCTTGTAATTTCTCCTGAATTAATTCTCGCGTAAGTTCTGGTGTTTTGCCGGGTTCTTTGCTTTTTTGTAATTCGACTTTAAACACATTTGGTGTTACTTCCTCTTCTACATGTTTTAAGCGAATGGTATATTTATTGTTTTTATCTGTCAGACTTGTCTCATTCTCTCCAAAATGAATGATTCCCTATAATTTCTTCAATAAGTTGACCCCGATTATACATGCGCAATCTAAATGAGGTACTATTGGAAGGTTTGAGGGTACTTGTGCTCTCCGAGTTTAATATTTGCATAGATTTGTTTTCTAATTTTTACTGTCTTCCCCCAGTGGCACCTGTTATAGTCATACCGTCCACAGGTTAAACTCTAGATTATTTTGTTGATAGAACTCATCGGACAGACAGGTAACCTCACTTCCAGTATCAACTAATGCCCTTACGTCCACTCCCTCTATCTGGATCTCAACGTACGGTGACTGTTGCCGAACGTCCAACTGGACTCCAGAAACAGTCGACGAGCGATTTGAAGAGTGGAAACGAAAAGAGACATTAAATCAAAGTATAAACTTGAGTACATCTAGCATTCGCAACTGTCACATCCATCCATGCA
>JABFPB010004970.1:0-14014 GCA_022817645.1 Ceratoteleas bidentatus
AATTTTGAAAATTTGAAAAATTTTGAAAATTTGAAAAATTTTGAAAATTTGAAAAATTTTGAAAATTTTGAAAATTTTGAAAATTTGAAAAATTTTGAAAATTTTGAAAATTTGAAAAATTTTGAAAATTAAAAAAATTTTGAAAATTTTGAAAATTAAAAAAATTTTGAAAATTTTGAAAATTAGGAAAATTGAAGAATATTTAACAATATTTTTGCGTCGAGACCGAGTCGAGACCGCGTCGAGACCGTGTCGAAACCTAATCGGGTCTCGATGCGGTGAATTTTGCATCCAGACCGAGTCGAGACTGCGTCGAGACCGTGTCGAGACCGTGTCGAGACCTAATCGGGTCTCGACGCGGTCTCGACGCGTTCCGCTAGGGCCTAATGCCGTACAAATACAAAGTCATTTATGAGAAGGGTGCAACGAATATTGCGGATTCACTTTCACGACTAAGTCGAAGGAGAGTGCAATAAACTTCAACGGTTAACGACGTAAGATATATTGATTGGGTTAAACTACATTTTCATGTACACACATTCGTCTTTAATTATTCTGAACTTTGAACTTGACATAGTACTCCAATTATTCGTTTTTATGGCATGTGTAACTTCGATCAGCAAACAATCCGTTTTTGATTCGCGTTCGATTTCGTTCCACGTCATGGCTTTCGGTACGATCTTTTCGATAACCCAATCAATATATGGGCAATTCTCTGGAACTGTTAACTTGCAGTTATAAAAAAATTAAAACTTAAAATCAATAACAACCTTTTTTTATGATTTTTACATCTATTATAGCTTAAAATAACACATTTTAATGTGGAACATTGATAATTTGAATGCGCGCGTTTATAAATTGCGTTTTACAGAATTTTGAATTTATTCATACTCAATCAGTTTATCCAGCGTTTTTAACATACAAATATAATTGTATATATAATAAAAACACCAAATCATATTTACATGGAACATATATACATAGAAAGCACACGCGGGTGAAGAAATCACGAACATATGTACATTAAATGCGCCTTCTCATTACTTTTTGCTGGCACACTTTCTTCTCCAGCTCTTCTTCTCTTGCTTCTCTACTTCTCTTCGATGCCTCTACCCTTCTTCACTATTTCTACCCATGCTTCTACATCTTCCTCTTCCAGTTCCTTCCTCTTCCTCTACCTCTTCCAGTTCCTCTTTCTCTACCTCTACCTCTTCCTCTGCCTCTTCCTGTTCCTTTTCCTTTTTCTTGATTTTCCCTCGCATCTGCGATCGTCTCGATCTCACTATTCTTTTCTCTAACTGCTTTTGTTTCTTTCCCATTGCCCCTGCCTGTGCCTGCACTCAGAACAATTTCAGTAAGTACAACTCTTTTGTAGGTTCAAATTCGTATAACTCGAAATTGCAATTAAAATTAATAAATCAGAAATAGAGTAAACACAATCTAGAGAAGGAGCACATATTAGTGAAATGTAGTAAAGACAACCAGAACCCTAGTTGTTTTTACTCGAAATTACTAAAAAATACTATTGAAGTTGAATAAGATTTTACCCCGTTTCAATCTGAAAACTGAGTCGTGTTAACTTAAAATCTTTTTCTTTGTGTAAATATTTACCTGTGCGTCTACATCTTCCTCTTTCACTAACACTGGTCCTGGAGCATCGGCTGAATTTTCATCTCTTTCCAAAAAAGTTTGAATACTCTTCTTCATGGCGAAACGAAGACGCTTTTTCGCTTTCTTGCTTCTACAGAATGATAAATCTGTGCTGATTGAGTTTTTCCGTTGAAAATACTTGCTTACGATGGGAGCGAATTTCTTCCCCAATTTGAACTTTTTTATCACTCGACCAGATATACATTGGGCAAACAACGACCTGCTTTTTTCAGTTTTCATCTCACTCTTCTTCTGTTTCAGTTGAGCAACCATGACTTCGCCGAACAGTAAACTTTCTTCTACAGCTTTCTTTCCTCGTCTAATGATATTTTGAATATTTCGTTTCAAGCCATCTTCTTCCTTTTTCTTTGCTGTGGTTTCTTTCAGTCGTTCACATCGTTTCTTCCATTTATTCGTTAATCTGTTAGCTTCCAACACTTTGTTTTCCAGCGTACGTACTTTCTTTCTCAGTCGCATTTCAGTTCGGCGTGATTTTGCACCAACCTTTTCTTGAACTTTATTTTGCTGATCTTCTTGTCGAGCTTGTCTCGTTCGTTGTTCACGTTTTTTTCTCTGTTATACTGTCTAAGATTCTCTCTTTGTTGTCGAGGCAAATCTGTTATTCTTTTTACTTTTCCATCTTCTTTACGTTTTTCTCTTCGAACCTTATCCTTTACTTTCTGTTGTTTCACCAATTGTGGGTCAGTCTTCAGCTTTTCTCTCCACCGCCTCACATATTCTCTATTACGTTCTTTTGCCACATCAGAATGTTTGACGATTTGGGCTTCTACTTCAACAGAATCAAGGCACTGATTTGGCGTGGTTGACGTTGCAGAGTCGTTACCTGGAGCACTATCATTCGATAAAAGGGAGATTGCAGTGGAATTTCTAAATTACAGAATTAGAAAACCTTATATAGTCTTTAGGGTATTTTTTTCAACATTTTTTGCAATATTTAATGATAGATTAATGGCTTACGACATCAATCTTTGTAGGCATCTGTCTTCGTTTCTTTTTTCGCGTTTTATGGCTTTAGCCTCACGTTTTTTTCGCATTTGCTCCCTTTTTTTTCTTTGATAGCTTCTTCCATATTTTTATTGTTAACAATGACTTAAAATCTGACAAATAATCAAAAACGAAAATTGATTATGTAATCTATTAAAAAATACTATATAGAACATAAGAAACTTTATTTTATTGTATTTCAGAATCATTAGGCGTATTCTAATACTTTATTTTAACTTGATATTAATTTCTGTTGTGTTTCTTACGTTTTTGACATCTTACGTTTTGACATTGGTTATATTTTATCAATTTTTGGCGTTTTGGTGTGAATATACTTACTAAAACGGGTATGTAAAATGAAATTGGTACTAATGGAATCGATTATAACCAAATCATTGATAATTGGAAAAAGATATAAAGACAAAATTCAACTTACGTCTTTGACATTTGCATGTAACCTCTGTCAGTCGTGAATTGTCCAGCTTAAAATATCGTCATTTTCGCCCGATTTCTATCCAAATATTAAATGCACAGTTACAGGAATGTTCAAAGATTCTGTGCGTACTACAAGTAAGGACTTTAAACTCAACTAGACATAATTATTTCGCTCACCATGCATCTTACGTCTTTGACATGAAATCCCAGTGACAAACCTGAAACGTTGTTATCCGCAACTATTCAAATTGCACACTATTTGAATTGCAGTTATCTTATTCTTTGATAATCAAAGTACAATACTTAAAGCTTTGATTTATGAATAAGAATTGCGCGTATGTATTAAATAAGAAAATGCAAATGAAATACCGGGTAAGACCAGGTAGAAAGTGACAGGTTTCATATAAGAATCGAACAATTTCTTGCAAACTACGTGTGCGATTACATTTTTGAAATTAACGAAATGAATATTGATTATCCGTTAATATTTGTCATACGTAAGTTCTTTATTATTTGTACAAGTTAATATAAAATATCATAAAAATGTCTCAGTGACACATAGGTTAACAGTTCCAGAGAATTGCCCATATGTAAGTTGAAAGTCACATAAAGGTAAGTTGAAAGTTACATAAAGCTAACTTGAAAGTCAGATAAAAGTAGGTTGAAAGTAAATTATTTAAACAATTTTTTAAATGATAAAAATTTGTTGAATTAATTTATTTTGTAAACAACGTAAACTACCGCTTAAACATTAAACATCAATGTTATGAACATTGGCAGTCAATGTTCTGTATGAATGCATCTTTTTATATTAGTTATATTCGAAAATCCCTTATATACTACCAGGTACCAGAAAATGTCACTTGCGAGAAAGGTATGCGCGGCTCACTATACACCTTTTGTTAAATTGCAGAAGCTGATATATATAACGGACTTTCGAATATAACTAATATAAAAAGATGCATTCATACAGAACATTGAACGTTAGACTCAATGTTCATAACATTGATATTTTATATATAAGCGTAAGTTTACGTTGTTTACAAAATAAATTATTTAAACAATCTTTTATCATTTAAAAAAATTGTTTAAATTATTTACTTTCAAGCTACTTTTATCTGACTTTCAAGTTAACTTTATGTGACATTCAACTTACATTTATGTGACTTTCAACTTAGATTCATGTAACTTTCAACCTTTATGTGACTGAACTAAAACGTGAAAATTCACGATGAGGAGGAAATAGTGACGCATTTGTGACTCACCTGTGACTCACGTATGAGTCACTTATGACTTTCCTGTGACGTCACAGGAAAGTCACATCGAATTTTTTGGTTGACTGGGAAGATTTTCCGAAGGTTTTCCGATTGTTTTCTGAAGGTTTTCCGATTGTTTACCGAAGGTTTTCCGATTGTTTTCCGAAAGTTTTTCGATTGTTTTCCGAAGGTTTTTCGATTGTTTTCCGAAGGTTTTCCAAAAATTTTCGGAAGGTTTTCCGACGGTTTTCGGAAGGTTTTCCGACGGTTTTCCTACGGTATTCCGACGGTATTCCGACGGTATTCCGACGGTTTTCTGATGGATTTCTGAATGTTTTCGGATGTTTTTCTTGGTTTTCTGAAGGATTTCTGACGGTTTTCCGAAGGTGTTCCGAAGGCTTTCCGATTGTTTTCCGATTGTTTTCCGATTGTTTTCTGATTGTTTTCCGAAGGATTTCCGAAGGTTTTCCGACGGTTTTCCGACGATTTTCCGGCGGTTTTCCGACGGTTTTCCGGCGGTATTCCGATGGTTTTCTGACGGTTTTCCGACGGTTTTCTGACGGTTTTCTGATGGATTTCTGAATGTTTTCGGATGGTTTTTTTGGTTTTCTGAAGGATTTCTGACGGTTTTCCGAAGGTTTTCGAAGGTTTTCCGACGGTTTTCCGATGGATTTCCGATGGTTCTATGAAGGTTTTCTGATGGAATTGTGAATGTTTTCGGATGGTTTTTTTGTTTTCTGAATGATTTCTGAAAAATATACAACAAAAAAAACAGAAGAACCGGTAAAAGTTATAATACTGTGCACATCTCCCCGATATTGCCAAGGGATAAATTGATTCGTCGTCGGTGTCCTCGTCACCCGTTTGCGCGCCACAAAATAAATTACAAAAGTACATATCACAATTCACAGAATTTTGCTGTCCCGAAAATCAGGCTCGCTAAAATCGCTCGCATTCGCGCGTATCGCAAAACCACGTTTTACGCCGTATAGAAAATGTATTCAAATTGTATAAAACGTCTAAAAGTTGATGCGGCTGTACGAAATTTGTCTGCGCAAAACGTCAAAAATATAGTATCAAATGTTCTTAGCCCGTTCCAGTACGCTTTAGGCCTGCGATAAAGGGTCTTTTTCGGACAGATTTTTTCGTCCATCCGGGCATCAGTTGAATTGAACCGCCAGTGGAATTTCGTCGTGGATTTTGAAAGTGTCGCGCGAAACGAAAAATGAGATGCGCCGGGGGCTATTTTTAGTTTCACGCGAATCGATCGCGGGCCAATGCAGAATCAGACAACGATATTTCGACGCGACTTTGCATTCCGCTGGCGGTTCAATGCTCAATGCACTCGGTCTGCCGGTAAAACGAACGGAAAGTTCTGTTAAGAGTATCAGCCGAACATACTGCTAAATCGTCAAAATGTATACAAATGTTAATGTATTGCTGTAAATAGTTGTGTATATATAATATGTATTTATGTATATATATAAATATTTATATTTGTATATGAATATATTTATATATATAGATAAATGGGTGTATATATATGTATATATAACAGGCCAATGAAGAACCGAGTTTTACATTAAAGTATTAGGCCTCGTGGTTTTTTTGTGTTTGTTAAAGGGCAGACTCGACCCCTTTTGACGACGAGCTTAATCCAAGGTCTTCCGAGTGTCGCAGTGTGGCGTCCATCAGCGTTACAGAGTCCGAGTCGTTGCTGTGGGGACTCGAGTAGTTCGCAGCTTCTTGTAATCTCATCAACATGTTCAACTGAAATTAAGAAGAGAAATGCGTAAAAATCGATGGACAAAATTGAGTGACAAAGTGGAGTTGGGGTGGTTTATTTATAAGCTGAACGCAGTTGTCGGTTTATGGCCTTAGTTGAACGTTTTATTTTCATCTCATAATGTCATTTTGAAGGCTTTTGAGTGAAGTAAGAATATCTTGGAGATGTAGGAGACTTTTTTAGAGGGATAAAAAGTTATTATTATTATTAATTATTCAAAAAGCCAATGAAGACATTTGCTTTTTGAATTGTTGGGCAGTAAATTAAAAGGACAGTTGACAGACTGGCGGATTGGTTGCATCCAAAAATATGAGGGGATGTAGGTCGAGAAAAAAAAAGGTTGGATTGAGCTGACATTATTGAATTTTATCTTTATTTATTGCCTAATATTGACAAGAAATTCTTATGCCCTGATATGGCTTTAAATAAAAGATCAAAATGATATTTTTAACGAAGTGTATTAAATCAAGAGAGTGAGGTATAATTACTTCATTATTTTTATAACGTTAAAAATAAGCAAATGGCAGCAAAATGTTATGTAAGTTGGAATGAGCCAAAATAATGAATCTGTTTTAAGTGAGATCTCACAATCCTCAATGCCGCTGGATCGGAACTATTTAATGAAAATAGAGTATCTCATATTCCTAAAATTGTTTGTAAATTTCTAAGTCTATATCTTTCTTTAAATTAAGAGTTCTTATTATAGTTAATAAAATCGGTCATGATACAATTAATTAAAAAAAATCAAATTAGTCAGATTTATTTGATTTAAATAAGATTTGTGTATTAAATGTGTTCAACATAACATTATAATAACATAAATATGGCAAATAATATATACATCATAACTTATTTATCTGGAAAGTGGGAAATAATTTATCAACAATCATATAAATAATTATATTAATCATTGAAAAATATTAATTTTTTCTAAATACATACTTGATGTTCATTTTGTAAATCAGTCATGATACAATTAATTATATAAAAAATAGTTCAAGACACATTTCAATCTTAAACCGTACAGTTATCAAGAGTTTGTATTTTAATGTAATGTCTGTTTTGACAATGCAAATGCCAAATTTATCAACTTTCTGTTCATCTTTAATAAAAATTACAATTATTAAATTAGAGAAATGTCCAGTTTAAAAATAATGTCAAATTTCTGTTAAATAATTCATTCTTTAAGTCTTTGAAGTAGAAAACAAATTACTTTGAATTATAAATAATGGAATGTTTTTGAAATTTCATAAAGTTATATCTTCATGAAATGAATACAAAATATTTTCTTGTAAAAGTTTGATTAAGGGGACTCTCCACGAAAATGGTTATTTTCGTCAATTATAATCCAATCACCTTGATTTTTGGGTGTTTTATAGAATTTAGGCCTCTTAATAATAATCTGTAGCGAAAATCCCCAACAAAGCAATTGTTTATCATTAATTAAAATTAATTAACAAAATATTTTTTAAAAATCCCAATTTTCAAAAAGTTAGTGGGAGCTCGATCAATTTTATTGTTTTTAAACCCTATTTTTATGTGGCTGATAAACCTCCAAATCAAGTTTTTGAAAAAATAATTCAAACTTCTAATTTCATTATCCTTTGGTGACGTTCCAAACCATTTAAAATCAATAAAAAATGTCACAACAAAACCTTTTTGTTTAAAATTATAATTTAGCCCATTCTAATTCAAAACAAATTACAAAGTACTTTTATGAAAATAATTACTGCCAATCTGCTTTATATCGTCCAATTTTCACAATTCTACGAAAATCAGCTAAATTCGCAAGCTATTCTCAAAGTCCCAATATCCCAAACCCTCACCAATGGATCTCCTTCGGAGTCGCCATGCGCGCTGCCGAGACTTTTGACACTCGAGGAGCCGGTGACGTGACTCGAGTTGACGACGTCGAAGCCGACATCCTCCGGCCTCAGCCTGAGCAAAGCGTCGCTGCCCCCGTGAACGGCGTGGGTCGATATCCAAGGATAACTCGACACGATAAATTGAGCAGGATCTTCCCACACGTTGTCGCCACTGTTCGCGCCGCCGCTGTTTACGCGTCTCCCGTACAACGTGAAACCTTCTCGCACAGCTTCGACTAAGTACGGTATGATGGAGTAATTCCAGAGGTCCGTGAACCACACTTGCGAGCCCGCGACTTCCATCGGGCACGGCAGAAAGAGACGTGGTCCTGAAAGGGCGATTGCATTTCATTAGCATTTCATTCCAACAGTTTCGCGTTAATTATATCCGGTTAATTAATACGGGAATAATGGAGCGCGACGTACCGATAGTTACGTCGGAGCTGCTGTGCGTTTCTAGGAACTTGTTAAGGTGTAACCAAACTCGGGACAGCCATTCGACGACTGCAGCCATCTCGGCATTCCTCGTTCCGGTTCCTTCGCGCAACTCATGCTCCAGCAATTTCCGCCTCAAGTATCGTCCCAGGAAACCTTTCACAGGCTCCATGTGGTTCGCACATAGCACCCATCTGTATTTAAGTATATGGTTATAGACCTTTCTTATGAAAAAATCTTTATTTTAACAAAACTAACAAAACTAAAAATAACAAAACTAAAGTCAATAAACGTCAATTGAATGAATAGAAATTAACAAAATTCTAACAAAAATGAACTGAAAAACACTTAGAACAAAAAATTCAACCCAAAAAATATAAAAACTGCAAAAACTGAAGGCGAAAATGCAAAAATAATCATATATCGCTTCATCGCCATAGTTCACGTTTTTTCGTCACTTCAGTTTTCGCTCACTTTTCCAGTGACCAGTGAAAAGCTCTACATTCGATATGTTTTGGAAAACTTTGAAATAAAACAGAAAAACTGAGTAGAAAACTGAAAAAGGGTGAAAAAAAGTTGTTCAGGCATATATACCAATCGATTCCTCTCATCGCGAAACGTATTATGGCAAAATATGTCGTGTATTAGTTCTCATATGCAAAATTTACGTCATTTCTCATGATATGATTTCTCATTTGGGGTCTCAAATGATTTCTCCTTTTTCATTGCTAATTTCAAAAAAATACATTTCTTCTCTGTTTAAATTCGCATTTTTGCCAATGTCTGCACCTGAAATTGTGATGCAACTGCAAATTCGTCGTCGAACAAGTCGCCTGGCTCATCGTGCCAATGATCGCCGGGCATGCCGAGTGTCTCGTGCCGAGCAAGCCGCTGAACAGTTCGCCAAGTGAGGTGGCATGCTGCAGGTTCTCGAGAATAATGACCTTTGGCAGTTCGTCGGCGGCGTTGGAATCGCAGCGTTCGGCGATGTGCGCCAAATACTGGCGGAGCTCCTTGCTCGACTTGTGGTCGACGTTGAAGGTGGCGACCGCGGCGACGTCCTTGACCTCGCCGTCGGAGTCGACGAGCGCGTGCGCCAGCTTGCCGGCGAGATAGCTTTTGCCGGTGCCACTGGGGCCGCATAAAATGACTCGGCGATGTTCGGTGAGGAGGGAAACGAGGCGTTGCACGATGGATCGGGGGATGAGAGTGTCCACGGCGAGCCAGGAGTAACCGGATAGCACCAGGTATATAGTTTTCACGTGGCCAACCAGGTAGCCGCAGGGAAGGAGTTCCGGATGCTGCGAATCCGTTGTGCATCTGTAATGGAATTTAATTTTATGTTAAGATGAGGTTGAGTGGATTGAGGAGGTTTAAGGGGGCATTCTCATTTGGAGAGTCGAAAAATGGGTAAACTTTGGAAATTTTTTGCGGGAAAAGTAAAACTCGTAGAAGCAGGCAGTTTGGATGTTCGGAAAATTAATTTTTTTTGTCTCTATAAAAGCTATTTTTTTATTTTCAAATAATTATTTACACGGACGATTACATTAAACGTTTTAAACCGCAATTTTTTTTTTTATAAATATTTGTCTTTAATATTTTTATTTCTGCAGACACATTCTGCAAATATTCTGACATGGAAAATTCTTGGAAAATAAATTACTTGAAAAACAAATCGACAATAAACAATTTGTTGTAGGAACATTAGTTAAACTCAGAAAAGTAAAAACGGTGTACTTTTCTTATCCGTACTTTCAGAAAATTTAGTTAATTAAAAAATAGTAATTAGGATACAGTTGTGTTTCAATTAATAACCTATTTTATAATAGGAAATGACTTAAGTAAAATGCTTACAAAATCATCGATATTATTTTACTTTAGATTTCAGACATAATATATACACCCTGTAATAGATTTCTTGATGTAATGAATTAATTACATGGTATCTAAGTGAATTATAAATTAATTAATAGTACATTTGCATCACGAAATGATTAAATATTTCTAATGATTTATTGCGTCTAATTAGATCGAATAATTAGACAAAATCATCGTTCGAAGGAAATAATTGATTAAAAAGTCTTTTCATTTAATTCACGGTTTTATAAGAGATTTAAATTAAATAATAATATCCTAAGAACCCAGCTTTAAAGTTTTATAAAATTCTTATTTTTTGTTTTCTCATTATTCATAAATAATGAACAACTATAGAAATGTTGTTTTTAACATTTGACAAAAGATTTCACTCAGTGCAAACAGAAAAATCAAAATTGATTATATAAGGTGGCAATGTTTACATAAATCATTAAAATTCCAAAATTACACAAAGAACCAACAACTGACAAAAAAAGTATTTTTCTATTTTCGTATGTATTTAATAGAAAATTCATATTTATTATGCCAAGAAACAATCAAACTAATTCTATGAAGAATAATAAATCATTAAATTAATATGATCATATTTTCACTTGCCACCCTAAATATACGGCCCTTCATATGAGAACTACCTTAAATACACAAATGATAATGAAACAATTCCATTTAAACTCTGACTTGTTCAAAGTTTGAATATTTTGAACAATTCAAAGAGATTAGATTTTCGTTCTGTCACGCGAAGAGTTACCAACATTATAATTTTTGCGAATTAAAAAATAGCATAGCAGAAGTTAAGAGTTTGACGGGAAACAGTTCGATTTTCTCACTTTTTTAGACATTTGTTAAAGTAGATGATCATATTTAAGTTGCGATAAAAGAGAAAAGTTTTCTGTCGTTTTTGAAGTGAGAAAAAACGGCGAAAAAGTTTTAGTAAAATGGGATGATTGAACTGAATTATGACTTGTGGGATTTAATTCTTCCAAAACTAACGAATCTAACTCTTCCTAGTTTTAAATTGTTCATTTTTGTAGACAATTTAAAAAACAACGTTTTTTATTGATAATTACCCCATTCTAATTGAAAATAAAGCACAAAGTGTTTACATTACATTAATTACTTCCCTTTTGTTTTATATCCTTCATTTTACATAGTTTTACCAAAATCCACTAAGTTCGCACACTATTCATACACCGAAAAAAAATTTTCGCTGGTACAAGCAAATATTTACTTATTTCAGATAAATTGTCTGGCTGGTATTGGTACAAGCAAACAGTATACCTGAATCAGCCAATAATTTTTAAGTAATGCGAATCATGAGAATCAGACAAAAGGTTAGGGACATCTACATAAGCGTTTTACTGAATCAGTCAAACGTGTTATGTATTATTTGATTTTAGTTTATTTGAGTTTGAAACAAAATATTTCTATTAGTTCACAGTTCAGTCATATTTATTTTTCTGAATCTAATGAATTTTTCTGAATCTAAAAAATATGTTCTTCTAGATTTCAAATAAATTCTTTTCATTTTGTAAAGAAACCTCTAAATAAACCGATTTATCTGATTCGAAGTTTGTATTTTTTCCGTGCATGTTAAGGGGTATCGCAAGTCAAAAATTATGAAAATTCGAAAAAAATGGGAAATTTTTTTTATTGTCGTTTATGATACCTTATATGTCCTCTTTCAGGTGGTGTCTTTGTTTTTTTCGAAATAACCCTTAAAGTTTATGAAATTAATACATATGTGAATAAATGTCCGGACGAAAGAAACGCGCATCGATTGATTATATCTTTCTATCCCATTTAAACTTAAATTCCTAAGGCTTGTTCACTTATTATTATTCTGTTATTATTAATATTAATCGTTAACAAATAAATATTTATTAATAACACTTATCAACAATATTTACTAACAATAAACAAATAGAGAAAATATATTACCAGCTCAAAAGAAATATAGTATTTTTGTTAAAAAAAATATTGTGAAATATTTAATCGCAATACTCTACTAATAAAACGTGTTAAACCGGAGCAGAACTGAGAGTCACTACGCACGTAAGCAACGAAAGCAGGAAAAAATGGCGCTGGAACGTACAAAATGGCGAAAAGAAGGTCCTCTGGATGGAGCTGGAATTGCTGAATGAAATATGTATTACGTTTGTTATTCAATTTAAGGTTGTACAGGGTGTAAAACGGAAGTAAAACTTTAAACGCGTTTTTCTCGAAAACTTTTTTCGCCCTTTTTTCAACTTTAAAATGCTCCTTGGCGCCCAATTTTGATCGGATTTCCTTGGTTTTTCGTGTGCTTTGAAGGAAATTTAATTTTCTATAACTTGTACAGACGGAATTTTAATATTCGGTTTTATTATAATGTTATGAACATTAGAGTTGTAAAAAAACACGTAAAAACCCCGTTTTTCGGCATTTAAAAAATTGTTTTCTCCCATTACTTGTCATAACTTTTTATTTACAATGTTTATCAAAAATTTAGTCTCGACAATTTGTAGTCCTTTAAATTTAGAATAGATTGGCAATAATTTTATAAAAATTGGTCAAAAATTGGGCGCCCAGGAGCGTTTTGAAAATGCCCTTTGTTCGACAAATTTATAAATAAATAGTTAACAATGCATTTTTGCAAAATTTTGTTCCAGGTACTAAAAGGGTACAAATAGCCAAAAAATATTTAAAAAATTGTGTTTTTTTATTCCTGAAAAAACACAATTTTTAAAATATTTTTTGGCTATTTGTACCAAGTTTTTGAGGTCCTACAGCGTCAAACAAATTTGGAAAAAATGTTCCGGGCTAGTTTTGAGCTTAGGGATACTCGATAACATGGTTCAGATCATAAACCTGCCGTTCATGGAAAAAATGCAACGGAAAAAATGCAACGTTTAAAATAAATTAAAAAACACCTTTTTGAGTATAGATTTGGAACAAGTTAAAAATCTGACTCAATTATCATATAAACCTCATTTGTTTACCATTTCTGATTAGGTTTCCACAGTCCCAAAGTGAAATTGTTCTGGGACCGCTACACCATTGTTATTCCGCTAGACCCTTTGGCACAAGCGATAGGGAGTAGGTTTATTTAAATTGAAATTTAAATATAAGAAACAATTTATACATATTCGAAACATGTTATCAAAACTCCTAATCATTTCTAATTTATTATCACGTAACAACAATTTTATACTTTTACATTTTATATTTGAGGCAGAATTCGTGAAGTGCCCCCCTCATTTTTCACAAATCAATGGATTTCGTTAAAAATGGGTATATATACTGCTCTTGTTGCGGCAAACAAGTACCCAAAATATTTTAGCAAAATTCGCATTTTAACAAAAGTTATAAACAATTCAATGTTGTGGACCTTTTTCCGAAAAAAAATCATATCTCTGGATCAGATGAATGGATTTTTCTGGAGTTATGACTTAATCACAAAGAAATATGTATTTCTTTAAATGACATTAAACATTTCAATCAAATGTAATTTTGCGATTTCCTTAAATAAATAAAATATTCAGTTTTATTTATTTATTGAAAATTATATGAAATTAATCGCTAATTAATTATTGGTTCGCCATTTTGACATCTTCATATTATTTGACTCCCTTTGTTCATAATCTATTATCCACGTTGGACGTTTTTGGAGAATGGTTTTATTCATGAAAACCAGTGCCCTTAGGACGTGTCCTCAGGTACCGTCTTTA
>JABFPB010004971.1:0-14002 GCA_022817645.1 Ceratoteleas bidentatus
TCAGGTGCATCTAATCGTTAGTACAATAGAAGTACCGGCGTTAGTGGATCTCGAAATTTTTTCCGTGTAGGTCAACATTTTTTCGGTCAAATATGTTTTAGGTTAAACGTCTTTTAAGCCTACTGTCCGTTTAGGTCAAATGTTTATTAGGTAATTCGTCCGGCTACCATGGAATACATGTATGAAGTACATGTATAGAGTACATGTATAAAGTGCATGTACGGAGTACATGTACGGAATACATGTATAAAGTACATGTAAGGAGTACATGTACGGAGTATATGTATAAATTACATGTATAGAGTATATATAGATTTTATATACATAGTCTTATATACAGAGTTGTACATGTAGGGGCGTATATATATATACTCGACGTTCGAATTTCTGTTGGAAATTCGAACGTCTTCATTTTAGTATAAAGAGAGATTATTTCGCAGTAATATTTAATGCTATTGTTTGATTTTTGTACGTTTTAAAGAAATTTTGAAATTACTTTTTTCATAAAAAATAGAACTAGTCCCACAGTTTTTAAAATTTTGGGTCCAAAATTTTAAAATATATAAAAAATATATTTCCCACAAGATACCGTTAGCTTTTTGAAAACTTTTCATTCTAACTCTTAAACGACCTATTTTTTCACCCAGGGGGTGCTACTATAAGACGTTTTTTTCGCTTCATCTATTTATATATTATCCCAAAATAATTTATCACATTCTTGATTTTTCCACCAGACAGTCCCCTTAAAAAATTTTGCGCGAATCTTTTTCTCCATTTGAAAAGGGAGAAAGTGAAGGTTCGCCGGAATTCGAAATCAAACTCGCGAATTTTGGCGAAATTTCCGCGCGCGACGTGATTTAAATGAATTAAGCGATCACTTCGGCCGTGAATTCCGCCACCTCGTAATAGATTTTCGATATCTGGCGTTACAGTAAACAGCCGTAGGAACGGATTAATCAATAACTCGAAATTATCGTCCGCGGCGAACGAGTCTATTTTTGCCGATAACGGCCGCATCTTGGCGCGCGATCGGCTGTTATTGATTAAGGGTACGCAGCGGACTAGAGTCATAGAGTCACAGTTTTTTCGGTTTTTATCGGAGAGTGATTGAATGGTTGTTTATAAACATGAGGAGATGATTGTTTGGTGATGAGTGTTTTAATCGGAAGATTGCAATTTTTAAATGAAACTGTTTATCGGCATTTTTCTTTGGCGTATTAGTTTGCGATTAATACCTGATAATTACAAAAAGTATATAAATGGGAAATTCTTCTTTAATTGCCATAGTTTCTGACCACGTTCTGGTCAAAATGTGATTTTAAAAAACGTTTTTTCCACAAGTATTTATTTTCTTTTAAAGAATTTTGGTGTATATAATCCTTTCATAGTTTTTTCTTAGGAGACACCAAGAAAAAGTGTAATTCCGCATTTTCTGAACCATTTATTATCATTTTGGAAATATTTTAAAATGGGGTAGCTATGAAACGATTCGAATTTTTCTTGTCAATTTTGCAATATATGTTTTCCTTTTTTAATACGATGCCCTCTAAAACACCACATGAAACGAATATCATAATTCTTTTAAGATTTGCCTATCCTGATAGACAAGATGTATATTATAAATATATTAGACATTCATACATAAAATAGATATATACGTATAATATATATGTGGTTTTGAAGAAAAACCAGTTAAGTCATCTTTTTGTGATTTTGAGATATTTGCGTTTAAAATTTCAAAAGTAAACTTTTGCATTTTTATATCAATCATTTTTATGCCTATTGGATACCATTTCTGATGCAAAATAAAGGTGAAATATAATGTTTAAGTTACCAAAATTAAATTTAAGTTTTCCTATATATTTTGAATGGGAACGTAACTGGTTATTCAACAAAACGGGTACACGTAACTGGTTTTTCCTGTAAAATGACACTTCATTGATTATGTTTTGTAAAAATTTAGCAAAATGTACATCAGATAATAATATTTCGACGTTCCCAAATGAAAATATACATAAAAATATATCAGTTTTTATATATTTTTATATACCATAGATACATATTCACAATTCTCAATTCTCTTCTATTAATTCTTTTCTATTCATTTCTATTTTTTGCAGGGGAGCCTTAATTGATCGAGCCGCCGGCGCCAATTCGTCTCACTTTGCATTGTATCTTCGCGCTAATTAACCCTCAAACTTGTCCCAGGCCATCGTCCCAATAACTGCACTTTTTCCTCGTAAAAATCAGCCGAAATTTTTGGGAATACTGCGCACAGTCCACTCTATCTCGCTGTACTTTGACGCGTGTTTGCGTGCTCAAAACAACTTAAACGATATGCCGAACCCGATACCGTCGCTGCGTCAGCGATTTCGTCGTTTCCCCGGAAATTTTTTCGCCGTGCGCGAAAAATAACTGAAATGCCGTCGCCCCACGTGGACAATGTTGACAAACGCTTGGTATGTGAATCACGACACACATATAACATATATAAATATACACAGTCAGGATCATTGCATGCGATCGAAACGCGCGATCATAATCAGCCTCGTGCTATTATTGTCGAGCTGATGGCAGAGTGCAAATTCGACTTGTTATCCGGAAATTCCGTTTCCGTTGCGTCGTAAGGCTTACCTTGCATCTCCTCGCGATTATGTTGAAAACTGGCATTGTGACTGGCGCTGTAATCGGCTCGTCGGGCTACCTTCCGGGTGTGCTTGTCCGCGGCTTCAAAGCATAGTTGCGATTGTGATCACTGAGGAAACACCATGTCAAACACTTAGGAATTATTTCCCTCGACTGATCCGGCCGGGAAAATCTCCGGAACTTTACGTAAAAGGGCGAACGATGCTGGAGAGAAGGGCCCGGCACACTAAGGTTCTATTCTTCTCATACACCGATGTTGGATCTTATTTCTTTTAAATAATTATAAAGTGGTATAGGCTAGTTATATATTTTATTTTGGTTGAAGTTTCCCCAATTTGGACGGGATGGACTTCCACTTGATATAAGTCTCCAGATAAGTGTTATCAACGACTTACACTGTGAATTACTGGATTTGTACTCGTTTGGTTGATCGTGAAGTGGTTGGTTAACTGAGTTCCATATTCGATTTTGGTATAACTTTACCAAATTTAAGTGAAACACACTTATTATAAGAGCTCAAGTTTACACACTTATAGCTTTGCACTATTGATTTTTTTGGTTGTTTTACTTAGGTTCATATTTCATTTTGAACCAAATTTTTCCCGAATTATACCATTTGATTTAAGAGTCTGCTTTGAACACAGTGTACACTTAAGACGCGAAGAGACACTGCCGAAACGATGCGAGAATCTTGGAAGACATTTAGACTACTAATGGTTCGAAGACAACAACAAAGCCAGCTATTTCGTCAATGTTTTATCCGAATCATTTATCGATGCTGATTCAGGAATGGATGACGATATCGAGCGGTTCATTAATTAACGCTACTTCGATGTTTCGACGATGACGACGTTTTGGATTCGGCGGGTTCGACTTGAGGAAATGAGATTTCGGAGTCGAATTGGCGATGATTGAGAGGATGTCCGGTTAGAAATGGTGGAGGAAACTGGAATTTTCGATCAAGTAGAATTTTTCGATTCGACGGTTTCGAATGGGAACTTGGTGGACATTTTTTGGCTTATCTCATTTTTCTGAGTATTAGGTTGCAGTGGTTTATAGAATAATTGGTATTCAGAAAGAAAATTCATTAACATTGTTCCAGTCTGGCGGTGTGTATAAATAAATGTGATATAACTTTAATGGCGTGAATTGTGATATAGCAAATATTACCTTTCAAGGCAGAAGGGACAAAAGATTCTTTTATTATCCCAACGGAAGATTTAAGCAAATATCAATTAGGAAAACGTCAATTAAAATGTTAATTGATAATAATAACCGTTATTAAACCGTAATTAATAACGCACAACTAATTTTAAATTTAGCATATAAATTAATTGCAAAATAACTTTATTAAAAAGTCGTATTGTAATAATTTGCTGATTCAGTAATCACTATTAATAATTGTTAACTAGTTCTACTAGAATTTATGATGAAACGTATTTTTACTCAAAACAACTTAAGCATTAGTGGATCCACCTTGCCAAGATTCTAAGAATTTAACTGACCAAGATATTTTTCAAGCTCAACATATTCCAAACTCTCATCGAACCTCAATAAACAATTACTGATGAACTTTTCATAAACAAGTTCCACCTAAAACTTCATTCTAGACATTAACGATTCACCGAACGCCCCTTATCGTCAACAATGCTGGATAGATAAGGCACATACTGTCATTTCGTCTAATGATCGGATCAACGAACCGTTTTATCTTTCAATTATCACCTCCGACTTTTACGTCCCGCAGTCTTCGGATTTTTCAGCCGTGGAAACTTTTCAGCATTTTTTCAATCAATAGATCTCGCAAAATTAATTTGTAATAAATTATCGTGCGTTTGAAAACCGTGAAAAATGTATCTGATACAGACGAATAAGGTTTACATCGCCCCGAATCATTATCTCATGAAGGGGAAACCGTAATCAAAAGTGACCAACATTCGTAAACAAATTACTTCTTGAAATTCGATTTTAAATGAATTAAAATTATGAATCTGTCGGAAGTAAACTGCATGAAATCTTCGTTCTCTGAAACATTTGTTAAAATATTCGATTATAAATTGTGTATATAAATATTGAATTAACTTTTGATTTACTGCAATTTCAAATTCACAATCTCAAAGTAACTGTCAAACAAAAATTCAGAAATAAAAAAAAATACACAAACACATAAACAAAAATTACATTTTCGCTGCGGCTCCCCTTAGAGAAGCGAATTTTTTCACTCGAAACGTCGATAAATAACGCAACACAATGTCCGCGGAGACGCGTGTTTTGATAATGTTCGCCTTGGCGATAAAAGCAGATTGTATACGGGCGCCATTAACTGTGGAATTTATTGTCAAAGCCGATAAATTTTCGGCGACGATATTGCGAATGGCAACGGCCACGCTGGGTTGTCAAATATCGAGCGAAAAGTGCGCTCTATCGAATTGTTTTGTCGCGACTGGTAATGGCGCGAAAGCGGTCATCAGTTGCGAGCGACACGTCTGGCACGAATCGAACACCTTATATGCAAATCTGCGTTCGTATTAATCAGCTGAAACAACTCAGCGATATTGGCGCACATGTTTGGGTCAAGTACTGCAAGTACGGATTATGTTGCAGAGCGTGTTTTTCGAAAATCGAATGTGGGCAAATGTGGGTCGATGAATAGTGATTTAGCGAATAAAAATAAATTATTAATAGTCGAATTTTGGGGGATGCATAGTGCGACGAAAACTTTTAAAAAGGTGACCAAAAGTTCCAGAAATAAAAGCTTTTACGGTGCCATCGAAAAACAGGTCTAATGAATCAGAAGTTGACTTGGGTTAGTCATTTAACTGTATTACCTACACGGATACAATTATAATAAAAACAGTTAAATGTGATGTTAAATGTTATTTAACTTCCTCAAAACATTATATTTTACTGATTATTTTGACTCATTGAACTGTATTATGTTAGGTAAGTTAATATAAATTCATTTAAATTAAGTTATTCTACAACGTCTGCTTCTAAACATTTATTAACAATTCTATTTATTAACAATCCTCTCAAGTTTTCTCCATATTTTTGGATATTCATTCCACTGTTTTGTGTAGATTGGATTAGGTTATACGGAAAGTCTGGAAAGTTAGGCAAGAAGTAGTAACTATGTGGTTAACACTAGAACGGCCGAAGTAGTCATTTTGACTGCTGGTCTCTTTTTTTATCACATTAACTTACCATTATCTCGGTCTTTGTTTGGAAACTCAACTCAATCATCATTTTACTAATAAAAAGAACTTAATTATATGGTTATTTTCCATACGCATACTATTAATTGTTTAAATAGTTCCTAAAAACTGACTAGGCCTTGGAAATCCATAAACTATAATCTACAAACAATGTACCATACTTGAACGCTATGATTCGTATATTACGGTCACTTTTGACCATGTATTAGTTAAAATTCGTCTATAAAATTCGTTCATCAAACTTCGAGCATATTTTGGATTCACGTTCTCTAAAGTTTGACCAAACATTAGTCAAACATTGGCTAAACTCTTACTGAAGTTTACACTTACTCCACACTTACTAAACTTTGGGTGTACATCGACTAAAATTTGGCCTCAGCTTAGCCAAACATTGACCACATACTGACTAAATTTTTGTCACGAAATGGCCAAACTTTTGCCAACAAATCTCCAAACTTTGATTGAATAATATTAAGGAGACTCTCCACGCAAAAACGACGGTTTTGCGTGATTATTAAAATAGTTATTAAAAATCCGTCCGTAATTTTTATTATACTCTGAATGGCGAACAAAATGGCGCTAAAAACAATAAAATTGATTTAATTTGACTTCCATTAACTTTTTGAAAATTGTGGTTTTTTTTACAACTTTTTGGGAGTTATTGATAAACGATTGATTTTTTTCGGGCTTTCTCTACAGATTATTATTAAGGGGAGGTACCGGTGATATTTCAAGAGTATGATGGAATTAATATTTTTAGGTGATAACTATGTGATATATTTGATATCGTAAGATAATTTAAGGGGCATTTGGTACGACCCTGGGGGGCCCCCAGTTTACGAGGAAATTCATCCAACTTTTTAACCAGTGAATATTTTCGAAAAAGCTTACGTAAATGTTTAGGAAATTAAATTTTCTTCATGTGTTCAAAATTTCAAGTCAAAATATTGAGAACTCTAGAAGTAACAGCGTTTTTCTAACCAAAAACGGCCCAAAATCACTCTTTTTTAGGTCTAAAAATACCGTTGACCCTCGAATTCCGCTGAAACTCGTTGAAACGTCTCATCTTTGTCGAAAAATGATGATTTTAAAGTTCAAACACATCAATTGGAATGGTTTTTGGCGATGCACTCCACATATCAACCAACGGTCAAATGGCCCCAAGAAAGACAAGTTTTACAACTTTAACTTCAAAATCATCATATTTAATAGAAATGAGACGTTCAACGAGTTCAACGAGTTTGAGCGGAATTCGAGGGTCAACGGTATTTTTCAAGAAAAGAGTGATTTTGGGCCGTTTTTGGGTAGAAAAAACGCTACTACTTCTAGAGTTTTCAATATTTTGATTTGAAATTTTGAACACATGTAGAAAATTTAATTTCCTAAACATTTACGTATGCTTTTTCGAAACTATTCACTGGTTAAAAAGTTGGATGAATTTCCTCGTAAACGGGGGGTTTCCCTGGGCCGTCCTAATGTCCCTTAAACTGTCTTGTGATATCATATATATAACATAGTTATCACCTAACAATATTCATTCCATCATACACTTGAAATTTCACCGGTACCTCCCCTTAAGGGACCTAAATTCTACAAAATACCAAAAAATTGTTTTGATATTTTGTAAAAATACCAAAACACATTCCGACATTCTATGATTGTAGGGGAATATGTCTGGCTGACAACTCACAACTTTTAATAACGCATGATCGAGAAAAACGTTTTTTCGTGTTTTTTAGTCGTCTGCAACAAAAAGTCGCGAAAAAACGTTTTTTTTTTTCAAACATGCGTTATTAAAAATTATATTTTGTTAGCCAGATATATTCTCCCAAAATCGCAGAATGTGGCTGTGGTCGACTTATGATAAAATGATTATTAATATTTTTTTGATAAATAAAGACACTAACTCCGTTGCAGCAGACTTTCGGTATCACCTTAAGTTAAAATAATGAGTATTCGATGAAATTTTAAATCTGGTTTATTTTGAGGCTACTATTTGAGTTGCCAAATTCCTAAGGATTTCGTCTGCTTTGAAGTCGAGATATGAAATATTAATATTGCTGAAAACACATATATATAGTGATACTATCCATGCGTTTTAATGAAACCTCAACATCGAATATCTCGATTACTACGCAGACGAATTGCTTGAAAATTCGGCAAATTAAATAGTAACATTCTAAGAACATAACGTTGAAGTTTTATTAAATTCTCATATTTTGTTACGTTATTATTCATAAATAATAACGTAATAAATAATTACGTTATTATTATTACGTTATTATTTATTATTCATAAATAATAACGTAATAAATAATTACGTTATTATTTATGAATAATTTGAAAAACGATTTGAAAAACAATTTCCCGGAACTCAATGCGAACAGAAAAATCAAAATTGACTACAAAATGTGACTTTTCATTTACGTATGCAATTAATAGAAAATTCATATTTATTATACCAAGAAATAATCAAACTAATACTAAGAAAAAATAATAAAACATTATTAAATTAATATGATCGTATTTTCATTTGGTACCCTAAATACACGTCCCCCATTTGGGAACTACCTTAACCAAACACTGACCACATATTGATCACACATTAGTTGAAATCTGACTACAAATTGATCAAATCTAAGACACTTGTTGGCCAAACTTTGCCCACAAACACGACCTAACGTCCTAATTTTGGCCAAAGCACAACCTAAATTTTACCTGTCTGGCTAATCCCCCAGGCAAAATTTGAAACCCTTCCGGTACTACCTCGCTGCCACCTTCGCCATACGATCCATCTATCAATCCCTCCCCCAGACCCTTTCCCCGGGATCCCTCCCGCCACTCGATTAGTCCAAGGGCGGCGCGACTGGCTGCGCGATCGAAAGCCCAAAAGTCGGGCGGAACGGTGCAAAAGGGCAGCGGGACGTAGAAATTTCTCGCGGCGAAAACGCCGGCGAATCGATATCCGGCGGCCTTGGCGCCACCGGCGAAAAAGCGGACGAGTGCGTTGCCGAGTTGGCCGGCGTCGATCGTCCCTTAAAGCCGAAAAACGCCGACTGGCAGCGACGTAGAAAAGACGCGGCTGTTTGAGCCGAGTAAGATAAATGAACGACCGTATAAATACATGCGCACGCAAACATACACGGGTCAGTTGCACGCCACACATGTGGTTCATGAACCGACACACGCAGCCGTGCATCGGCGCGCGTATTTCGACCTTTCCGTCATTCCGCTCCTTCGGCCGCCTTTGATTGGATTAATCGAGTGGAGTCTCCCGCTCGACACTTTTTTACGATTCACCGTTCCAGGCCGATACAATAAGGTCTCATGTTATTCATGTTATAGAAATAGGATGGTGGCGATTGAGATTGGGAGCGATCGCTGATTCGTTTAGGGAGTTAGATAGTAAGAAATTAGAATATTATGAAGTAGTATGACTTTACATAGGACAAACAAAATGATGTTTGAGAACTAGAATATACGAACATAAATGCGATATTAACCCTAGAACGCACATCTGGGGTACAAATGTACCCCAAAGAAGCAGACAGTTAAATGTGTGGAACAAAGACATTAAAAACAAGATGTGCGTTCTAGGGTTAAACTCAACCCAAGAAGTAACACTTCACTGATGGCGTATTCTAGCAGCATTCAGAGAAAAAATTAATAAAGGACAGACAATTCAAACAACATAAGTACATCCTTTATTAATATTTTCTCTGAATGCTACTGGAATACGCCATGAAAAAACATCGGATAAACAAAAGTAAACAAAAACCACAGTATTAATTATGACCGGGTTAAAATTTTCAACACTGAACGCAATTACACAAAAAGATTAACTAGTGAAATGATCTGTATAATTAAAAAAAAGTTCCATGAATGAGAGGAACTGTTGGGAATGGTTTGAGTCTACTCTACCATAAATCTTTTCTAGTCTAATCTAGTCACTGTCGGTAATAGGGAAATCTGCTGTCTTCTTCCAAAATTTCAAACTTTATTCTTATTTACACGGAGAAAAATTGATTTGCTTCATTTACTATAGTCGAATAGTAAACAGATTGAGGTTAATTGAACCATATTTCGCGTATACATTTACCACAATTGTGGTAGGATTCACCACAACTGTGGTAAATTTTACTACACTGCATAGCTGTCCACCATGTTACCATCGATTGTGGTAATAGTTACCACAATTGTGGCTGTCTTCACGAATTATTTTTCTCCGTGTAGCACTACTGAGCAATATGCGTTAGATTTAAAATATTAAATCTAATATTAATTATACTTTTTATTAGGATGAAGTATGTCATTTAATATCAAATTTCGTATATTTCCAATAAGAAAATAATGTTAAATCTAATATTATGTTTCATATTACATTTAATATTAAAGGAAGATACTTTTAAAACCCCACGGAAGCAGTTAATTATGTTATTCTTAATATTTCTTTTTAATATTGTCAATCTTATTAATTCAATAATGTCGTTAGGAGTGACTGAGTTATTAAATTTCAAGAGATATGATTAAAGCATTTAAGTATGCAAATCTAAGATAAAAGTGACAATTTAGGTTTGCGTTCTAAATAAATAAGCTATATTTTTCTGAACAGTAAAAGGCACAAATCTTGTACTGCGAATGGCAGTTGTCAGAGGAAGGTTATTAAAAGTAAATTAATCTATTATTTATACACTGAGAAAAATCCGTGTAAAATTACGCAACTTTTACACCATTAATTTCGTAAAATTACACCGTAAAATTAATTGTCGTAAAATTGTCGTAAAATTAAAAGTGTGTAATTTCACACTAGTTTATTAGGAAATTCGTGTAATTTTATACAAAAGCGATGTCATTTCACAAAATGTAATGCTTTTAAATCATGCGACGGAAAAGTACATAGCTCAGCCTGTTGTTATTATTTTATTAATGTAAGGCTGAAGATTGATATTAATGTATTTGTATATTTAGCAAATTTATAAATTGTATTTGAAATTTGAGTTTAATTATTTATCTTGATTTGTGAAATTGGTGACGTCCTGAAAATATGATTAGTTTGGAACAATAATATACATGTGCAAATTTATCGTAACTTGGTGTAAAATTACACTACAGATGTAATTTTACACAGTCGGTGTGATTTTAGACGAATTTTTCTCAGTGTATAATCATCAGTTAAGGCTGGATTGCCATTCATTAAACGCTGTAAAATTACAAACTAAATCGATCTTTCTAATTTTACGATTCGATAAAAACGAAATATATTTTGTTATGAGTATTTCAAAACATGATTTTCCAAATTTAGTACCAGCATTTTAGTATGTAAATAAATCCCCAATCGTTAAACAATGTTTCTTTTGCAACCAGTCAATTATCCGATTCAAGAAAGAGTAGCGTTAAAATGCAATCAAGGCCCCCCCAACGTCTGACCATTTACGTCTCACATCACTAGATTTTCCTCACGGAAATATTTCGGCTCAGACATTGTCATCGAGCGCTAGCATATTAAATCTGATTTCGGCCAATCGCGCAGTAATAAGTATATGTGATATTTTGCGCTGCTCGCGTTAAGTTACGGCACGAATACCCGCAAACGCAAGCAAGACGAAAAGTGCACAGACGACAGCGGCAGATTAAAAAAGCTCGTCAAAAAAGCCCTGGGCTTCTGAGCGTGGCCACTCGTACATAATGTACAAACCAGTACAACCACGGCCCGCCACTATACGAACAGTAACGAGCTTAAAGAACGCGAAATTGACAAAAAGACTTGCACACAGCTGGCATCACACATCTTACATTATGAAAACAACGCCGTTTTTAATCATTCCAAATCCAATGTGGCCTTTTTGTTTCGCAACATAAATCGTGAGCTAGGACAATAACTGCTTATGGCATGTCGTAAACGCGTTCATTGAGCGCAACAATAAAATCTCCACAACAATATAATTAATTACGACAAAATGGATATAGCTTTTTACTTTTCGTCCGGCACAGGAATTATCAATCAAATTGTTATATTCACGGTACAATCGGACGATAGCTCAGACGCCCTTTTAAGGCGAATGCTAATATTTTGAGACAATGCCCGTTGACGCGAGGTGATTTGTGTTGAGCGATGAGGAGATGGTGAAATTGAAAAACGCGGAGATGGATCGTGATTTTTATAATGCAACTGCCAACATTACCAAATAGTCTGCAGAAATACTATTCTTTCTTTGTTTAGTCTACATTCAGTGTTAAGGCCAAGCCGAAAGCATAATTACCGACATTACAGATTTTTGAAAATCCAACTAAATGAAAACTTAGATATATATTTCACGGCCATACCACGAATCTTTCACTTTTGTTACACACTTTACATATAACATAAATATGGCAAATTAATGATTCCGCGTTTTCGAGGAAAAGAAAAAGATAGAATTCATTAATTTTCTAAACATATTGCCACAAAACGACTGTTTATAGCTTGAAAGATTTTCCCATAAACACAGAATCGCGTCAGATTGTTAAGAAATATTAATTAATCCATTTTATAAACAAAGTCCTTAACTCCGTTGCAACAGACTTGCGACATCACCTTAAGCCTACAGATTTGTCTCGGTAATAAAACGAATTTAAATTAGTATTGCATTTATGTTGAGTGCTGGGGTCACTTCGTTCCGTGATAAACTGAACATCAATAGTAGATTAGCCTAACAGCTTGTGAGATTGCTTGAACATAAAAAATAATGTTGATCCAAATTAACATTTGAATTAACATTGTTCATTCAAATCAACAATGTGTTCGATATTACTCCCCATTCTCTAAAATGTTCTATCATACAAAAATCACTAAATCAGTATTGTTTCAAGTATGCGCTATCCGCTTATGAGAAGCGGATAGCGCATGCACACGCATTACGTCTTCTTTTGTAAACATACATCTTGCTGTCACAATATGAAAATTATATTCGGCCAACCAGAATTTTCTTTTGCAAGAAAAAATACATATAATTATTGTCACAAAGTGAGAGTCATATTCTGCCAGATAGGTATCTTTATGAACAGTAAATCTTCTTGAAACAAACAAGTGTAATTTTTCCCAGTGCAATTCAAAATATAAATATTAACTCATAAAATATAATGAACCAATTAACACTTCAAGTATTCTTCAAAGTGCAAGATACGGAATCTAATGCACTCTACGCTGTCTGACGTTTACCCGAGCACAACCAGAACTATTCTACACGTGTCCTAATTATGCAACCCTTGTAATTGTGATAATTTTCACGCGTTACTCTAGGGGTAAATAGGACGTTTCACGCTCGAGTCGAAACGATGAATTGGTCGCGGAAATTCCGACTGTTGCTCGGCTCCGCCGCCTACACGTGACACTCGAGATGAATGCTCGCGATTTTTACACTTTCGAAATTCCATCGCTAATGTCAGGATCGTTTCGGCGACATAAATTGACTGAGTATGGCAATTTGAAGCACATCAAAGTAAAGTCATCAGAGTGTGCTATATGTTGGACTGAAAACTTCAACGTTGAAATTCCATGGAGCTTTAGACTCGTTTCATCGCTTACAACGCAACAATCTGAAAAGCCTGGGAGATATTCCATTGTCTCAAGGGGCGATAATTAGTGAGGATCGAGAGCAAGCGATAAGTCGTCGGCGAATTACTGCTTTGTGTGTCAGGGTCAATGCCCTCTATGACGTCTACGGTAAACAGCCTAATTAGGATCCGACTCGGAATAGTCTACCCTCAGCCAGGTGCGCCCACGTGCTTCCGAAATCATGGTTACAAATTCTTCGCCTGCATTTTAAACAGAAGTATATATGGTCAACGCTACAGTTAGTTATAAGGATGTTATTTGTTAATTATTTAATTAACTTCAGGTTTAAGAATTTGTTGATTTCAGCCTATACCTAATTTGATGTTGTCAGATTGTCACATTTTAATACACTTTCAAAAAATACTACGCTTTCAACAAAGTCGTTCGTAGGGGGCGCCTCCACTTGATGTAACCCGCACAGCATCGGAGAATCTCTGGAGAAAAGTGGTCGATGTTCCACCTGTGATCGAGAGAAACTCCGGCGATAAACGAGAGAAAATCCGGACTTTCTCCATAGAATCTCCTTAGCAATGTCGCAACGTTCCAC
>JABFPB010004972.1:0-14009 GCA_022817645.1 Ceratoteleas bidentatus
ATTTTTCATATTCATTCAATTAATATTAAATCTAATATTAATATTAATATTAGATTTAATATTAGATTTCATGTAAAGTAGGGTATCAATTTCGTATATGAGATTTCATATTAGATTTCACATGAAAATTTTTCAGTAGGGTTGAGTCCATCAACATTCAATGAATGTTTGCTTTTTAAAAATCAAATTAAACTTTTACCAATCTTCAATGTTAATTCAACATATTCTCAATTCACTATCAACCCTACGTCAAAATCAAAATTGTTATTTTTGTTGTATGTAGGAACAGTAAGTCCACGTTTATAGACAGTTTAAGTGGACGATACTAAAGTGTTAATGGAATGTTGCACGGAATAATTTGCCTGGGACAAATAAACATTTATCTTTCGCAGGTAAACTGTTGAACTGAGATACAGAAAAGTAAACAGTTTATCTGTGGCAGACAAACATATTTACTTAACGATGATTTCCAAGACTGGATAAACTGTTTACCTGAAATAGATTTGGTTTGTCCCCATAGCCAAAAAGACCAACAACAACAACCTTCAATTGGTTCATTGACAGAATTAAACGACTTCAGCTGATTCAAATAAATCGACAAATATTATTTTTTCTCACTCGGGCACTAAACTAACAGACACACCTCTGAAACACGTAGATTCGACGTGGAATGTACGTCGAATCTACGTCCGAATGTTCCTCCACATAGAATCCACATGGATTCCATGTTCAATGTCTATATGGGAATGTGCTACCTTGACTCCCTGTTCTCAGGGAGTATCTAGAGAGAAATGTGAGTATTACGCCCTTACATAATACATCAGCGAAATGAATTGAGGTGGGAGGGGGGCTGAGACGGGGGTTTGGATGTTGTATCATGGTGATGCGGTCATTGTCACGCGGTCATGGTCATGTGGTCAGGGTCATGCGGTCAGGGTCATGCGGTCAGGGTCATGCGGTCAGGGCCATGCGGTCAGAGTCATGCAGTCATGGTCATGCGTTCATGGTCATGATATTTTTGAGGACAAGAATTATTTTTAATTAAAAAACTTCTTTTTTATATTTTTACCTATCGGGTGAACAGTTTATTCAAATCAGTATTATCTCATATTAACTGAAATTCGCCTAAAAAAGTCAAATAAATAGATTCTAGTAAACAGCGGACTTGCAACAGAAAATTTTTACCCTAACGGAACAGCGATACGAAATCGACATTGAATCGACGTGATTCCATGTCGAATGAGACTTTAATCAACGGCGATGGCATCGATCTCGATTCGATGTTGACTAAATGGACATTGAGATATTGATTTGATGTCGATTCAATGTTTCCGCGAGTCGGAATCGATGTTGATTCGATGTCGATTTCGTATCGCTGTTCCGTTAGGGTAGTTAAATTTTGCCAGTTAAATTCATTTATCTGCTATAGAGTTAATTTTTGTCCGTGTGATAAACACGCAGTTGAAAAATTCAATTAGAAACAATTAGATATACATAAAAAAATATTGGAAAAACCATATAGAAACTATCAGAAAATATTTCTGTCATGGAACTACAATTATACACAAATAAATTTTATATGCAATTCAATGGGCATCAAACACCCTATATAAATCATATACAACATTTGAAAAAATATTGTCAAAAACCGCATAGACTCAATTAGAACTAATCCTAACGGAATTTTTCAACTGGGCATTGAGTAAAATGTTCTCAGTTTTACTAAACGATGAAACAATCTTTTAATGGGGAGTTTAAATCAATTTTATTAAAATAGACTTTTATTAAAATAGACTAGAAGGGGTAATCAAAATTAACCCTTCTTCCCAACAATTTATTCAACGTTTAAGGGGCTATCAATAAAGTGCGTTCGCATTTCATATACCGTTGTCTCTTTTTACTATTGGTGACAGTGTATTTCTATCTTGCTCACACAGCGAACGTATTTTATGGATGATCCTAATCAAATAAATCTAAACAAAACAATATTAATTATTCTACAGACAAAATACAATTCACTTCCGATCATCTCTCTCATCTCATACAAATAAATAATTAAAAATAGACAAAAAAATACAGCAACATTATACCCTTGTTTTGTTTTTCACAACTGCTGGCAAATCGAGCGCATTAGAAAAAAGCGTTCTAAAATCACGCTGCGCGGTCTTATCGGTCATCGCAGATATCGCGGCTCGCATGACCGGCTAATCGAAATCGAGCATGCTCAAAGTATACTCTTGTTTTCAGTATCTCCCCCCGCGCGGATAATGATTGCGAACGCGCTAATAAATACAAACTTTTGCGAGTCGTCGCAGCCGCTGGCGCTACGCGCTCATGCAACATCGACCCGGTTTTCTCCCGCGAGTGCCACCCCGAAAGCCACCCGCCCCTGCCCCCGAGGCCCGGCGGCACCGCAGCCACGGCTCTGCGCGATCTAACGTCGAAATTCGCAGCGCGCGAAATGCGCAACTACAATATTCATCGCGCGTCAGCGACCCGAAATTAGCCCGAACAATCCCGTATCTTCAACTTCGAAAGGTAACGCAATTGCCGGATAAAATTTCGTCGCGCTGCAAGTTCGTAAGTTTTGTTTCGCGCTCATTAAGGCGCGATTTCGTCGCGAAGCGTTAATGAGCCGAAGCATTACGATTCGCGATGTTTTTGGCGGGGAAAAATAAGTCGAAAAAGTGCGGAAAATGTCTGCAACGGTCGGCGGAGAGGCCGCAAAAAGTGTGGAAAATGACTTGTGAAAATGTGTAATTAGTAGAGAAAAAGGACAGTTCGAATTTTCAGAACCTTCGAGAGTTTGATGTAGGTTTTTTTATTTAAAATATGTAGAAAAACATTTTTCAGGAAAATGGTTAGTTAGAATACAATTGCGAAGAGTTTGTTTTTAGGATTCTTGTAATTAATCATATATAGTTTATTTGAGGAAATATTGTTTAAGGAAAACTTGTTTTCGAGTTTATGTAAATTTATGTAAAAAGGGTAAAGTTCTTTCTTTTAGTTCTTTCTGTCCTTTCAGTTGAATCAACCAAATATTTATTTGAGAGAATAAAATGTTCGGTTTAGTATGCAAAAAACTGAATACATTTTGAAATTTTTTTTTTCAAAATTTATTCCATATTCAAAAATATTTAAAAACGATCAATTTTTGTTAACTTTCAAAATATGTACATTTTTCCAGAACTGTTACATCTGAAAACATAATTTTTTCCCTACATTTCCAAAATCTTCAGACAGGAATACAGACTGATAGTCCAAATAAGCAAACTTTAGTCCAATTTTTTGCAACCGCTATATAACTCCACCCAAAATCCAATAAAAACGCGAAAAAGTTGGCCGGAATATGGACGAATCGGTCGGTTTTTCATCGGTCGATCGTGCCGAAATTGCGTCGCTCGTTTCGCGGTCGGAAAAGCGCACTGAAAAAAAAGAGTTGGAAACAAGTTTGCCCGCGATTCCGGGCGTTTTGATCCGGCTGGGTGGCATTTCTCGCGAGGCGCGCCGCGTTTTTGCACTGCGTTCCGTATTCCTGAAGTCGCGTTGCAAAAAGAGCAGCGAGTCAAAGATATGCACAGCATCCGCAACAGAGTCACGAGTGCAGCGCGATTGCGCGAACGAGGAAGTGTCGCGAAATTCGTGAGTTATGTCGCGGCGTAATTGTGCGAAATATTAACGCCGGAGTTGGTTCGTTTTGTTGTCGCAGATTGATGCGATCGCGCGCATTTTTTGCCAGCCAAACGGAAAAAGTGCGTTTCGAATCGCGTTTATCTTGACATTGTGGTTGATTATATAAAAGTCGAGTTTGTTCGTTAGAGGTGGAGTGATCAGATTAAGGATATTATTTAATCTCGTCGGTGTTGCGAAATTCAATTGGGCGATTGCAGGCGGAATGCAAATTGAGTTTGATTTAGAGGGATAATAACGGGTTTTGTGGACGTGCAATAGAGTTTGATCATTTGTAACATTGAACTCGGGATCGACTTTTTCTTTGATCAACATTGAGTCAGCGACTTGATAATGAAGGAGAAATTATATTATTAATTGGTATACGTTGCAGGAGCAATGGGTTTTTACTGTCGACACACCGGTTTATGGACAGTGAATAAATTTTGTCAAAGTAGATTTAAGGATTTCATTTTATATTGGCTCTAACTAATATTGTATGTTTAGGATGTTGATAAGAGCAAAAACAAAATTGTTTCAGTAAAGTCAATGTGACCTTAAGAAATAATCTTAAATCATATATCGAAGTCATTGCCAACTTAAGTCATTGTTTGTTGGGCTTCATTGGCCAGTATCTAAATCTTCAACATTGACTCATAACATTTTTTTTATCATATCAACTCACAACATTGACTTTTGGCAATGTCATCAACCTTGACTCGTAACTTAGTTACATTGATCCATTAACATCTTCTGATTCAATTTGCTTCATTTTCTTCAAATAAGTTGATAAGATTTTCTCCAAATCGATTTCTTCGGTTAAATCACCATTAAGTAAAATGCTAAAAACAGAGTAAAATAACTCAATTCAACGGTTTGACACAGTTTTCCTATCGCTCCTCGGACAGTTACAATTGCTCCGAATTAGTATACTTTTCCTCCTATCACAATTGATAAGCTCCGTTGTTTTCGTCTCCAGTTATTCTGTCACTCCCTATAAATATCTTATCTGGTTGCAATTAGCGACATCGACGCAATACTTTCGCTGTCCAAGCAATGTTCATTGATTCGTATATTCGAGCTAAAGAGAATGATATTTTTTCCAGCGGTGAGGCAGGTCCGGGGATGGATAAGCTGAAGAGCTCTATTCCAGGTCTGGAGTACCCGTCCGGTCGTGACGACGTGTGGAAATCCGGCAAAGGTTTTTTGGACGGGCGTAGGCGCGATGACGGCGCCGAGGGTCTGTGGCGCATCCGAAATGGACTGTATGATTTAAGCGATTTTATCAAGTCGCACCCCGGGGGTGAAGAATGGCTCCAGCTGACGCGCGGCACCGATATCACCGAGGCGTTCGAGGTACTGCGGTCGACCGCGGCGAAAGGTGGTTGGGTTCTATGGCGAAGTCTGTCGATTTGGGGTCGGCAGTTCGAGCTCGATTTCGCAACTTTGTGGTTGAAAAGTCGAGAGGAAAATCCTATTTGTAAAATGTTAATTGTTGATATTTTGAATTTGTTGGGAGTATAAGGTTGGGAGTAATCAGGGTAAGGATTTATTGAGTTAATCTGTACTTAGTTAATATTGACGAATAATGTAAATCAATATTTGAATCGATGGGGTGAGAATTTTAGCCAACATAAAGATAGAAAAACAAACTGAATGAAGCTAAAGGTAATAGTTGTCGATTCTGAAATAATTTTCTATTAAGTCTTTAATTTTTCTATTGCGAAATGTATCGGTTTTATTTGATTTTATATCAAATTCTCTTGAATCAGTTCCAATTCAATTTATCCATTTTTTAATCAGAATAAAAAATCTTTCAGACCCATCATCTGGCGGAAAGAGCCCACAACCTCCTCCCAAAGTTCTACATCCGCGACGCCGCAACCCCCAGAAGAGTACCGTTAACATTTCAACCCGATGGCTTTTTTTATAAGCTGAAAAAACGCGCGCTAGTTGCGTTAAAGGACGTCAATTATCACAAGTCAGCGCAAATAACGAACACGATCATTGATACCATGCTAATCGCCACCTTGTTGATAAGTGCTGTCGCTGCCCGCACGCAACACTGGTTTAGCATTTTATCAGCAGGTAAAGAGGTTTCCACTTACACGCATTATTACGTAACGCAAACTCACAGGAAAACCATTCCATCCATCGCATCTGACTTTTACAATTTCATTGAATCATTTTACAAACTTACAGCCTGGTTCCTCACCTGGACCATGAACATCTCCCACAACTATTTGCACATGAGAGACAGCTTTCGGGTGCTCTACTTCGACCTGGGGATGTGGTCCTCCAAGGAATTCCGGATTTCACATGTCCTTAGTCACCATTTGTACACTAACACGTTATGGGACATGGAGATTTACGCGATTGAGCCAATATTGAGTTGGCTCCCGGGAGACAAAAAACCGCCACTTATTTTTCGACTGATCAGTGTACTCATCAGTCCGATTGTTTATTCAGCGTTGTTTATAGGACAGGCTGTGAAAAGGTGATTGATCAGGTTTTGGCTCTGTTGAAAAAGACATTTCTTTGTATTTAATTGGTAATCCATTTTCTCAGATACTACTTAGTTATTGTTGAGTACGGGGTTTTGGAATTCCGTGACATTGTGCCGTTTTTCCTACCGATGTTGATGGTCTTTGCGGCGCCATCTGTACTGGTTGCCATAAAAACTTGGCTCACTGTGATATTGATCAGCAGCTTTGCTTTCGGACTGATTGGGTTCAACGCGGCGCATCACCATCCGGACATTTTTCACGATGGAGACATTTACAGGTGAACATAGTTTTTCTTGGTGGAATACTGAAACATTCATCAACATTAAGATTTATGTGTGAAGGATCAATAACCTAAGTTTTTTCAACATCAGATGAAGTTCAAATTGTATCTTTAAAATTAACCCAGTTAAAGAAACGATTTTGAATATGTAAAGACAAATGCCTTAGGGATCATTCAAGAAATATGTACACTGTGTAAACGCGACAGAAATATATGTTTTATCTGTACTAAAAAGAGACAAATATATAAGAAAAGTGTACGTTTTTCTTGAATGACCCCTTAGTAAATAGATTTAATATTTTGAATGATTTTTTAACGATAATAAATACTTTTTCGCTAGAAAAAACATGGACTGGGGACTTTTAGAAATCGATGCAGTTCGCGACCGGAAGATGATTGACGAATCGCTCTTTCTCACTCTGACCCACTATGGGGCACATGTACTGCATCATCTTCTGCCCACGATTGACCACGCATATCTGCATCTTTGCCAGGATGCTCTAAAGGAAACTTGCTCAGAATTTGGCATCAAATATGAAGAAAACTACCTGACCCAGTGGGAACTTTTCAAAGGACAGTTCAAGCAGCTTTTGCGAAAAGACAAGAAATACAACTCAAGATCTTTGTAAAAAAAGAATTATGACTTGTGATAGAAACGAAAGTTGATAGTGATAGAAACGAAACATTCAGTTGAAAACTAGTCATGCAGTAGAAATCGTAAAATCGATTGAATAATTTTTAAAGATTTATTGCAGAACGAAACAAGTGTTATTATTAAAACACACTCTGACTTACACAGAAAAAGTTTTTAAGTATTTACCAAATAAAAACAGAAGTATTTGACATGAATATACTTGTTTTGTAGTAGGGTGGTTAAAGTGTTGATATTTCATCGGTAGAACAGTTTACAATATGATATCGTAACATTTACAATATTGTTGGCGTTACGATGGGTATTGTTAATTATTACAATACGGTTTCTTTGTACGTAAATATACTAATTTGGAGTTTCAGAACTTCAAAAAAGTCCACAAAATATTTTATAATAAATGATTTATAATTAGTTAAATGGAACTTCGACTAGTCGTTTTTGTGATGAAAAAGCAAAGAAGTCACAAGGGATGTGTATTTTTGTAAGACAAATACAATATCTTTTCTCAAAAAAACCGCAGCTTCCATTTGATCCGACTTTTCCGAAACAGATCGTTTTCCCCGCGGGATTGCTCGGTAACTCGATCATTCCCGTCGACTAATTCACGCGCATTCCTCCCGTGTCAAAGGAAATCTATAACTATGCAAATTCTGATTGGACCGCGCACTTCGCACGGACTCTTTTCGCGCCGAAGAAGAAGAATGGATAAAAACACACTGCCCCACAATTTTCGAATCAACGCCCGCAAGTTGCTTATGCAAATCGCGCATGCGCAAAATTGCGTCGAGCGATTCCGATCGGCAAAAAACTTGTTATGATTTTGAATCTGTCGTGGCGTATTTTGCGTTTACTTCTGCACACTTCCTACAGTTTAATTTCAGTGTTGGAGTGAAAAAAACCGTTTATGTCTAATCCCGATTTTTTGCCGATTTTTGCGTAATCTGGTCAGAGGTTCGATCCGCCGATTATTTCACTGTTTTTATAATCAGATGCCAATTTCCACGGTTTTTGTCGCGAAACAAAAAGTGCTCGTGCTGTAATGAAAACGTCCGGCGGAAAACGCGAATGTTACGTCTTGATGGTCTCCGCGCGGAATCGATGATTAGTTTTCGAGGCAAATGTTTGCAGATGGAATATTGTTAATGAAATTACATGCGCTTATTTATCGAGTCGCGCTAACGCGATTGTTCGGTATGATTATGGAACGGATCGTTTGCATACGCCGGTCAAATATTTACGCCGACATTTGGCTCGTTATTCAGCTTAACACAGTCGTTCCGATTTTTCGGCGCAAAATGTGTCGCAATTTTTGGTCCAATTTCGGGAAATCGCATTATTCGTGCTTGGTCAACATTTTTGATCGCGACTTTTATTTTGGGAGAACTTCGAAAACAAGTTTTTACGCGATCCATATTTTAGCAACATTTCGTTATGCAAACTTATCCTCTTTTGTTCCAAAGACGAAGGTGTTCCACTTTTCAGAAATATTTTAAAGTGAAACACAGTTTAGTACCATTTTTTCTAATTTGCTGACTTTAAACAACTTTCGAAATTGGTACTGAAAAAATGTTGTTTTTGATACAAACATAAAACAAAGCAATTTTGCCTCGTAATTGGAAAAAAAATAATTTCCAACATAAAGAATACACAATTTCCGAGGCGACGTGACACAAATCAAAATCCTCTGAAAAGACAGAAAAACAAGAAAAAGGTAGCAAAAATTGCGAGATTCATTTGCATAAAGAAAGCGCGCCGCAATGAGTGCGTCATTACGCCCGCTATTCATGCGCGGTCTTTAGCGATGCGCAATCCAGAGGTGCAGACCGGATTGCGACCGAGCGGCGACACAATGTCGATCTGCCGAATTGGGACGTCCGGGCAAAAGTTTACGCGCGTCGATCGCCCGGCCGAATTTTAAGCAAATCCCATGGAATCCCAGTTATTAGGGCCACGGGGCACCCTCGCGACGGATGTATTGATATTTACGCCGAGACCACCCGCGGGCGTAGTTTAAATAAATTTATAGCCGAATAAATCGTCGTTGGTCGAATGACAATTCGCGGCGAGCAAATTGGAAAATTACGAGCACGCTTGGCTGGAAAAATTGTGCAGAACAAATGTGAAGTCATTTTTTCATCTTGGAATTATTGAGTGCATCAAAAATGAAAAATGACGTCGAAATGTCCAAATGTTGGCGTCACTTTTTATTTGAATTTAAATCGTTTTTTTAATAAAAAAATAAAATTGATTGAACCACGTAATTATGGTTATTAGAAGAATTAATTATTAAAAAAATATTTTTAAATGAGGATTTTTTAATTGAGAAAGGCGATTTTTTAGTTTGTAAATACGCTTTGAATTTTATGTTCTGAAGATTTATTTTGCTTTTACAAATCGCGCCGATTTGTCGCAAACGTTTTTTTATTGAAAATTTGTGTTACCGCTGAAAACATGCGCGAACGCCAAAAATAAATTCGGGCGGCTTAAAAGGATGTTCGAGTAAATTGATTCAAGTCGATGCACGCGACGTGTTGGTGCCAAACGGTCGAATTTATTTGATAAGTATTGGCGCAATAATGTATTAGTTTATTCGTGCTCGGTCTGCCCCTGCCGGTAGGCAGACAAGTTGACGTTTAAGCTTCGAGCAGAATTACACGACTTCGAGACGGGGATAAGGAGTTACGAATAGTGACAGGAATATGACCTTTATCCCTTTTATCCTGCGGGGAATAAAGGACGCGGATATCTTACATACATATATTCCTTGTCGCTATTCATTACTCCTTCCCCAGTTCTTTAGTTTGACAAAAGTTCCAGTTTTACAAACTTTTTTTTTCGAATAAAATGTTCGTAATCAACTCGAAGAAGGCAATATTTTTAGAAATCTTTGTTATTAGAAGAGAAAAGAATAGAATTTAAATTAGGGTTCCATTTTTTAACTGAATTTTATTTCGATTTTAAGGTGGTATTATAGTGACTAAACTAATACAAAAAAAAATAAAAAAAAATATTGTGATTAACGGACAAGAAAAACAATAGAAGGGGTACATTCTAAGTCTAAATAAAAATAAATATTTTGATTTCATTAAATATAATCGATATATTCCCAATATAATCCCAGTATATTTTCAATATAATCCAAATATATTGGGATTATATCCGGAATATATTTTTTTAATATGTTGGGAATATATGTTTCCTATCCTATATGTCTAATATATTTCTACTTTCACTAGGGTTATTATATATTAGTTTGTTGAACGAATTTCTATGCAATTAAATTAATTAATTAATTCGAATTATTGAATTCGGCTAATTTCAATGAGTAATTTATAAATACTAGATTTCAGAATTTAAATTTTGCCCAGCTGAGCGTACAAACTCAGCTTTAATAACTCAGATGTAATTTTCAAAATATATTTTTTACAGTGAATTATCTTTGCTTTTGTTCCACTGTGATACTTAACTCACTAATAATAAATTTGTTTATGTTTCTTTTTTCATAAAAAAATATATATGTGTACATTAAAATCTGCAGTACATTAAAATCTGCAGATTTTAATGTGCATCTTTCTTTGTTTTTAAAATTCCAAGTTTTCCTTTGCAACTTTTAAGGGTACTGGCAAAAAAAGTTGTCGTTAACGCATCGCACGAACCAGCAGCGACAGTTACGCAAATCCACATCGTTTAGATTCAAACGATAGATCACGGTGTCAAATTACATTATCAATTAATCGCGAAACAAATCTGTTCTACATTCAAAATTAGTGCACAGTAATCAATTTCTCGATGACAGAGTCACGGTGTGCGGAAAACACGTAATAGTGTAACGCAGACGCTATGTCTCGCGACGATTAGATGAACGGATATAGAGAAAAATGGTTGTAAGTGTTTTAATTAAAGATGCATTTATGCAAAAGTTTGATGGTGCCAAAAATCGCTTTAACAACTCGATTAAACTAGTTGCGATTTAGTTTCATTAAAAGTGGCGTCGAGAGACGTGACGCTTTGAATGACATTTAAGGGAACGCTTTTTTTGTTTCTTTTAGATTCAATTCAATTGAAGGACAATTAAAATTAGCGATATGCGGGATATGTGATTTTTTGTCGATTAATTATACTCCACAAAAACGAAATTTGGGCGATTTTAGAGAATTTGATTTGATTTTAAGAAAGTTGGAGTAAAGCGTATGGGCTTCATAAATAATTTCAGACATTTCAGTTTTAAGGTTTAAGTGGGATGTTTCGAGGTTTTTTTTGCAGTTTTTTCGAAAAACATTTTTTCGAAAAAAATTAGTTTCAGTGTTCGTATTTTTGAAGTTTAGACCATTTTTTATACAAGAGGAACAAATTAATAAAAAATGTTCCATTATTCGTAAATATAAAGTTAGCCGAGATTCTTTAAAGATCATATATACTTTGCATCGATAAACTTGGATTAATGTCTCCCAATAAAGACGATTTACTGCGGATTACGAAAGATATAAAGTGTCAAAATTAAATAACGTTGCCAAAAGTGATCATTCGACGGTTACAATCCCCGAAAGAGTTATCTATTTCGACAATGAAATAATATTTAATTAAAAAACGTGCTTAGTTCCATGAAAATGTTTTTTTTACAATTACCTATATTACCGCACGTTACTTACGTATAGTCACAAAAGCAGTCTCCATCAAAAGCGAGTTATTAACTTTTGATTGTACAAACACAAATGTGGAATAACATGGAAATGTTGAGTTTCAACAAAATTACCTTTCAATTAAAACATCAAACACTGAATTTTAATTGCAAAATTATCTTCAATTAAAACACCCAATGCGTTGAATTTCATACAATTAAAAATTATTTATTTCAAATATTTTGCAAAGAAATACTCTTTCTAGATCGTAATTTGTTACGATCTGGAAATTATTACATTTGAATCGTTTAATAGGTGAGTTGTGTTTAAACGTGATTTATTTTTAAGTGATCAAAAATTTAATTTTTTTAAACAATGGTTTTTTAAAAAACCATTGTTTATTTGATTGATTTTTTATTAATTTTTGTGTGTATAACTCGTTTTCAAACAGTTAATTTGTTTTCAAACAGTTATAAACCATGAAATATTAACGCCTCTCGCTTAAATCGATCGGTTAAAATACGAAGGTTAGTCACTTTCGTATACTAATGTATATAAAAATATGCAAAGACGTTGAGAATTGTTTGCGTTGTGTAATATTACACTACTAAACGTTATCTGCTGGTTAAAACCGCTGGTGTAATTTTACGTGGATTTTTTCATCGTATTTGTATTTTTTGTCTTTAGCCACATATCACGGCAAATCATGAATTCTTATATCGAATTAGTTTAAAAAAAGTTGATTAAATAGCTTTAAAATATCCCATTTAGAAATAAAAATGTATTTAAAAAATTTCAGTTTTAAAAATAATTGTTATTTTACATATTATATTATATATTTCTATCTATATTTTAATGTTGCAAGTTAATTACTTGACAAATTTGTAGTTAAAATGTCTTTTTTTTCAATCAACTTTTTCAAAACCATTAGAACTTCCCAAATCACCAATTAATTTCTCAGCTCATTCACCTAATTCCTCCCAACATTAAATATCCATTTATCACCGATCATTCCGTATCATTCGCTATAATCATATACTAAATTATCATAAAATCACAAATTAATTTAATCCATGTCATTCGATTGCTACCCTACCGATGCAGAATTCTATTTAATAATTCAGGATTATTCTTTGAACAGTATTTGCGTGATTAGTATATAATTCTGATCTTTTGCATCCAATCTTAAATGAAACTGTTTTGAGCGAGAAAAGTTAGGATTTGGCTCAATGTTTTTTTAAATACTGATACTTTTTTTATTGATTCAGATATGTTTTCCCATTCGGCTTAAAGTATTGATAGAAGAGGATATTTCAATCTTTATTAAAAGCTTTTTTAGTACAGATACACTGTAAATAAATAAACTCGGAGTGATTCCGAAAAATATTGAAATTCTCTGTTATTTTAAGTGAATACAATTTGTGAAATTAATCAACCGTAAATTGACAAATAAATAAGAAAATAATAAAAAGTAATAAAAAATTAAATAAAAACTTGAAATTACGAAAAATATACGTTTACATTTTAATCTAGACATAGCCTTATTGTTAACATCTCAGTTAAAAAATTGTATCAGACACCATTGAGGCTGATTAGTCATTCTCTTGTCTAATCCAGACAGTTTTCGTCGATTTTAGACAACGCATTAGTCTGATTCAGACAAAAAATTGTCTGATTTAGCCAATGTCCCTTCTGTATTTTTTTCAGTGTAATGTGGAAATGCTTATAGCCGTAGTGACACAAAAAAGACTTCTCTGATGATATCTATGCGGTTTTAGACAGTTTGTATCTAATGATTTCTGATGGAATTTTTTAATTGGGATATCTGTTGACTGATTATGGGTCAAACGTTATCCCAAAACAGTAAAATCGAATGAATCCAACATATAATTATTTTGGTGAAGCGTTATCAAACAATCGGAAATAATGTAATTAATTAGTAATCCGGCCGGAATAATATATGTTTCATGTTTACTGCAAATCCATTGCAAATTGTTCATACATTCGGAATATTGCGTTAAGCGGGAAATTTTCACCAATTTTGTAAAATTCATTACGTAATTTTCCGTTATATCGTGCCGTTATATAAATGTGGTTAAAACTATTTAAGTTGCATTACATTATGATTTAAGCGTATTATTTATGTAACTGAGTACATGCAATTACATGGACTGTTCTGAGCACTAAAAAATTCAGATCTAATAAGAGCATTTCGCCACAGAACTTCAAGGGTTGAAAATAACTTTTTATGTATTATAATATGTTTCAATAAGTTAGGTATG
>JABFPB010004973.1:0-14012 GCA_022817645.1 Ceratoteleas bidentatus
GATTTTCAACGAAGGAAAGTAAAACATCTAATGATTTATCGTCATTTGTAGCAGTTTTTGGTCTTCCAGACCGTTCGCGATCTTTAACACTACCTGTCTCTTCAAACCGTTTAACGGTTCTTTCGACAGTTGATTTTGAAATCGGTTGTGCTTCATTTCGAAAAGTGTCATTAAAAAGATCTTTAACCGCAGCATAAGATCTTTGTAATGGCCCCCAGCCTCTCATCATTAATAAAATTATTCTGTGTCGTTCATTAAGACGCTCCATTGTACAATTCCTTTCGCGGCAACAGTAGCGTATGAAATGAACAAATACTAGCGGGATAATGTGGCGTAAAACGAAGAAACCATCTCAGTGTACACAAGTCAACAACAAATGTAAAAAGTCACAACTTTTTACATTTACACAAAAACAAGACACAAATGTTAAAAGTAACAACAGCTTATGTAGATGTTAGTTTCTACTCTCTACTACTTCGTTAAAACCTTTTTCCAGTTAGTTAATTTTAATCACGATAAAACTTATTTTTGCGATTAGAGCGCCATCTATTCCGAATTGGAAAAAAGTTTCAGATAAAATTAACTTATTTTTTTCGCAGAATACGAATCTGCAATAAAAAATGGGGGTTCCCATTTAAGGTTTCAAAGTTGCCCCCCGCCTCACCCCCTGGGGCTGGGAGTTGGGGTTTGTGGTTGGTGTGCTTAGATAGGTTTTTGCAAAATATGAAACACGTGTTTTTTGGTTTCTTGATTCGATGTGTTTTTCTCGAGATATTTCACCGTCCCGGAACTTTTCTAACACCCTGTATGAAAAATATCAAGACAAAAAAAGAGCTCAATTGAGGGATGAATCATTAAAACAAGCGATTAGAATTTGCATATTTAAAATTGAAGTAGATTTTTCTAAACTACGTGAAAATTCGCGTTAGGTTACACGAATTACGTAATATTCAACTGATTTTTTAAATTGTACAGAAAATACGGAACGGGAATCTCGCACCTAAAGTACCTGGCGCATAATGGTACGTGGCGCCTAAAGCAAGTGCGCCTATTTGCTATCGCACCTAATGAACATTGCACCTAAGTAGTAAATGGGCAACTATGGTCACAGCCGCCCAGCCGACACTAAGGGGGAGAGGGGGAGAGGAGGAGAGGACAGAGGAGAGGAGAGGGGAGGAGAGGGTGACATTTTTTATCGAATAATAAACAATTTTTTATTTTTGACATTTTTCGGTCTTTGTGACGTCACGGAGAATCGAAATTTTGTCACATCACGGGGAGGGGGAAGGGGGGAACACATTTTTAGGAAAATTTATTCCGAGCGAGATTCGAACTCGCGTCTCCGCGGTGAAAGTCGGAAGACTTATCCACTACACCACAGAGGCTACTTACCGATGGCCGTTTATTAATCCAAGTCACCCGTCATACGTCAGTCACATGACCCACTCCTCCTCCGCCCGCCGATGACCTTTCCTCCCTCTGCCCCCCTCGAAGATCGGTAAATATTCTTTATCTCTCCCCTTCCCTCTCCCCCCATCGATTTTTCGATCATTCGGTTTTACCAAAAAAAAAGAGAGTCGAACTCGCGTCCCCGTGGTGAGAGTCGGGTTTCTTTCCCACTACACCACGATGGCTACTTACCAGTCGCCATCGTGGTGTTTAATTGTCAAAGACAATCGTCCATCACGTCACGCGAATGACGTATCAAAAGAGGTGAGGGTGACGCAGCCTCTTCCTCGAAGTGCTGCGCGCGGCCGCCCGGCGCTGACTGAGTAATTAACGCACCGAGGCGTCAATTAGTATGCAAGACGGAAGGGAAGGGAATCTTCTTCTTATTTTTCTTCTTTTTGGCCCGGGTGGTCAACCCAAAATGGCCATCCGCACGTCAGGGGGGTAGTTATTTAAGTGTGGTTTAACGAATTGTGTGCGTCACGTGTAGCAGCAGGGTACTGAGGCGAACAAAATGGAGGGAAATTGGGAAGCATAAGGAAAAGGTGATATTTGAAGGAAAATGGGGAAGGAAAATGAGGTTAGTGGCCGCACGTATGCCGCAACTAACCTCAGGTGGTCGCGAGGTATCCGCCGGGCGTTAGTGAAAACGGGCACACCACGGGAAAGTCCCCGGTCGGAAAGCATCTGACGCACAGTTGATGTTCTCGTACCCTAAGGGGACAGAGCGTCTCGCTGTAGGAAAACGAATAAGGCGTTGCATGATACCCTCTGCCTTCCGCGCGCTAACTTCAGCGCCGCCTCCGTAAGAATAAAGGTTCCTTTGCGCGGTAGATGGCACCACGTGTACCAAATGGAGCGTGAATCGTGAAGATTTTTGCACTAGATGGCGTCACTTGCACCGAACGGAACGTTATGCCATTAGATGGCCGTACGAAACGAATCGCCCTGATTAAATATTTGTTTTTTAAGTTATAGGGATAAAACAAAACAACCTATCAATTGTAACGGGACCGCCCTTTTCAGGTGTAATCAACAACAAATTCTCCTTCTAATATTTTTCGGCTCGCCTCGACCCTTCGCCACGCGAACAGCTAGGCCAGTATAAGGGGGTGTTCAGCAACGGAAAATTGGGGTACCTTTGGGTCCACGCAAAAATAACGGTTTCTCAGGATCGTCACCGAGGATATGGCCTCGGGCCATTTTGTCCACCACAAACAAAATCTCAACAACAAAAGGTCCCCGAAATTAACTTTTGGCCATAACTGTCCCGTGAAGCGGGACGTCCCTGGGTGATATTTGCGCATGGCGCTCGCCATGGTTGAGGCTGCGACTGGCAAAGCAGATGACTGAGACCATCGCGCGTCTGAGTTAGGACCGCGCCTAGCCCTACGCTACTGGTGTTAGTCTGTAGGGTAAAGGGTTTCGCAAAATCGGGTCAAGAAAGGACAGGGGGGGATGACAGAGCGCTTTTGACGGACAAGAAGGAATCTTCTTGCTCGTCAGACCATCTCCAAGGTTGGTCCTTTTTCAGGAGTCGGGTCAAGGGTTCTACTAGGGTCGCTAGGTCCGGGAGGTAGCGTCGATACCATGAGATCATGCCCACAAAGCGATGAAGCTGTTTCAGGTTAGAGGGACGGGGATAATCGGAAACCGGGCGTACTTTATCAGGATCGATGTGCAAACCGTCCTGATTTACGCGAAATCCCAAATAGAGCACGGACGATCGACAGAAGGTGACTCTTGTCAACATTTAACGCGAGGCGAGCTTCTTTCAATTTCCGCAGGACGGCCCGGAGATCTCTCAGGTGGTCTGAGAAGGTCTTATTGATAACGATCACGTCGTCCAAGTAGGCGAAGGCTCGTCCCTTCAACTCGGGACCGATGACCTCGTCTATCAAACGTCGGAACGTAGCTGGGGCGCCAGTTAGCCCGAAAGGCATCGCGCGAAATTGAAAGAGCCCTTTTCCTGGAACGGAAAACGCGGTGATCTCACGGCTTTCCTTCGCTACGGGAATTTGATGGTACGCCTGAGTCAAATTCTATATTGGAAATATTGACTTCTCGAAAATCAATACAGAATCGAAGTTTGCCGTCCGATTTACGCACGAGGACGATAGAGGAAGACCATTCGCTACTTGATCGCTCGATTATACCCTTTGCGAGCATCTGATCGACTTCGTCGCACATGTACTGGTACATCTTTGGCGCTACTCTACGAAAGGGTTGACGGATCGGGGGATGGCCACGTACATCAATGTGATGTTCAGTCCGAGTGTTGGTGGGGAATACGATTGAAACCGGGAGAACTTCTTCGCGAATCAATTGTTCTAGTGCGCGGCGTTGCGCGCGGCGTTGCGCGCGGGTCAGAGGATGCAACCCGGTCTGGTGATTCTCCAAGGCAAATGCGCGATCCTCCAGCTCTTCATCTAGGTTGGCACCTTCACGAGCTAGTTGGTCAGCGGCCTTGTTCCCAACATCGTTCGCGTGTCCGCGGACTACACGATTTTAACTCCGTGAAACCCGGATAATGCTTCGCGAAGTCGTTCCCAATCCTCCCTATTCGAGATGTGTTTCCGGTTGGAATTCTTCCACCTGTTTCGTTCCCAACGAATTTTTCCCGCGCCGAACTTCTTGGCTTGCTCGGCGGCTTTGATCACGGAGGCAATCTTGGCACGGTTGTTGGTAGGCTTGCCAACCAAGGGACACGCGACGTTACCGGGGTGATTTTCCCCGAAATAAATACCGGCACGTGCATCTGGATGTCCGTTTTGATAACAACAGCCGTCGGTCCAGACATCAACATACTGGAGTTCTGTATCGACGACTGCTTTCTGGCGACTAACGAAATCGTTAGTCGCCATCTTCCCCCGTGCCAATTTGCCAATATGGAGGCGCGAAATTGATCCGAAATTCAAATTTACTCAGCGCGTCGAGCCCCAAGATGCACGAAAGTGGCATCGAAGGTAGAGCATAAACTGTAATCTCTTCAGCCCGACCTTGGATGGTAATAGGTACCGAGTATTCAAATTCGCAGCTCTCGACGTGTCCATTGGCTATTCTGTCTCGTGTGATGCTACGAAAGGAAGGTAAGTGGGTGGCGCGACAAAATTTCTCGACAGTAGAGAATCCCGCGATAAGTAGGTCAACGTAAAGCAAAGTGGAACGCGATTTAATATGACTCAGGTATACCATTGGGGCGTCACTAGGGGTGGGTTAGTGATAGTCTATAGGGGGCCTGGTACACCCCTATTACTGGCCCCTCTGGTGGTTTCCCGAACAGTTAGGGTAACGAGCTCGGGTGACGCCGTATCCAATGCTATGGTTTGCAACCATAGCATTGGATACGGCGTGGTTCAGTGCATTCACGGATGAAATGCTCTGGACTCCCACAGTTATAGCACGCCAGTAGCGGAGATGGTGGGGGTTCTGCTGAGCCAAGGGAAGGGTTATTGCTAGGGGTGTTACGGGGCGGTGAGGGGTTCTGCGTCGAAGGGTGAGGCTGGGGACGCGGTGCGTTAGGGGAAGGACGCGATTGGGACTGATCAGAGGAGGGACGCGAGAGGTTGCGATGATCAGAGGAACGCATCGCGTGAAGGTCTTCCGGTTCCGACGAACATTCGGTATTAATTTCGTTAACTGCAAACACGGACGTCTTGATCCGGTGTTTGGAATGTTTAGAACCGTGGTACGCCAGGTTGGGGCGCAGAGATTTGTCGGGGGCCGTGGCTCCATGAAATGTTTTCTCGCTATTGTAAATGCGTTCCCGCCGTACCGCGGTAAGCTCCAGCTGCTGAAAGGTCGTGATGGTTTCCCGAGGTATAACGATTCGGAAGCGAAACTGAAAATTACGATAAGCGCGGTCGATAGCTGCGCGCTCGCGCCACGGGGGTCTAGCACGGTTGATGAGTGCACATCAAGTAATCCCGGATGCACATCAAGTAATCCGCGACAGGTTCGTCCTCGCCCTGGGTTCGCCTCTCGATTTCTTCGTTTAGCGAATATTGGTAGTCGGGGTTGGCGAATCTGTTCCGGCAAGCTTCCGCGAACGCATCAAATGTCGCCCAGTCGGATTGGCGTCACGAAACCACTCGCTCGCTAGACCCGTGAGAAGAGCGGGAATGCATTTCAACAAATAGATCCTCTTTTCCCGAGAAACGCAGATTCCATTTCCGCAATGAATCTAGAACCTGCGTTAGGTTAGTGCGATATTCGCGTCGCCGACCAGAGTGGTCAGCGGCATTTCCCTGGGAATGAGGATCGCGACGAACATGTGACAAGGGAAAACCAAACGGGTCCGTAAGGGAGCGGTATTGAAGAGAGGACCGTCGTGGGTGGAGTCATCGGATTTGTCTCCAAGGTGCTGATGTAAGTATCCGTGTGCGCGAGGGGGTTCGAATTCGCGACGCGGTTGTTTCGGAATGGTCCTAGCGGAGTGGAATCGCGATGGGGCATGGCCCGCTACCCCAGCATTACCGCCATCGAAAGCGCCCTGCCTTGTCGGGGGAAACTGGGCCGGTGGAGGGTATTGTGGTGGCGGAAGGTGGGGGGATGACGTCGGGAGGGCGAGATTGGCCATAGCTTTCGCGATCTCTTCCCGTATAATGCGCTGGATATCCACTCGGCCGAAATTTGGGTTTGGGTCATGGAGGCGATTCGAAGATCGTCGTGGAGGGTGGGGCAGGGTGAATTTGCGTGGAGAGGGGGAGGTTGCCGGACGTTTGGGTTGTCACGCTAAGGGGCTCAGTGACAGTTGTCATGGTCGACCCGGAGGGTAGCTCGCTAGCCGATGTCAGCGTTTTGGTTGCCACGTTGAGTTTCGGTGACTCGGTCGAGTCTTCGGAATCTTCGTCGGTCAACAGATCAAGGCTCTTGCGGATTTCCGCGTCGCCAATCCCCAGAGCGCGTAACATTATCACAAATTCAGTTGGTAACAACCCAGAAGACGCGATGTTTTCGAATGCGATTGCGCAAGGTGGGGCAAATTCCGGACGTATCTAGATTAAGCTCCTTCAATTCCTCCCGAAGGGCATCGTTTATTCAGCGATTTCAACCACTGCTCGATGTGGGAGTACGTGGGATCATCTAGCGCGGTACTTTTTGCCATGATGTCGCGCGGGGTGGTGGGAGATTATCAGCCCGGACGATAAACAAGCGAAACAATAGGTACGGTCGACAACGCTAATGAAATACCGCGATGGCTCGGCCTAATCGGAAATAGATGCGCGATCGCAACGCAAACGCCCGAATGACAACGCGACAGAAGCGCCACCTAAAATTAGTCCCAACTCGACCACCAATTGTGATACGGACGCGAAAATGTCCGCGGTGTCGGCGCGACAGTGGCGACACCTACGAATGGTTCGCAGTCGGAATCCGAAACGGGATATCAACGCAAATTCACCTCGGTATCAACGTCAAATCACACCGAAAGTCGATGCGAGATGTCCGCTATGTTAAAACTACCGTAAATCCACGTTCTGCCAAATAATTGTTTTCTCGTACTAACGTTTCTTGATTCATCGTAATGACCTTGCCTAACTGATTCGCAATGAAGCTAAATGTCCGGCTTTTGGAATATAGTGCTGACATGAAAAATTTTCTTAAACATCTTCCGGCAAAGTATACTGCATACGTTTTAATATAAATTGCTTATGGTCAAGGTGAAATAATTTTTATAAAATAAACGCTAGTTTTCAAAATTTATTTTAGCCTCACCAAGATTCTTGACGTACAAATACATTTCTGTACAGACTGATTGAAATAGACCACCATTCTCAACAAAATATGGATACAGTCTATTCCTATATACTTCCCAATCGTAACACACCTGGGAAGTTGACAAAATGGCACCGATCACACAAATTCGGTCGTAGCACTTATTTATCGCAGACTCGTATTGGTCGAAAATATCAATTATTGCATTTACGCATAGAATGATGCACTCGAGCCCGTGGTTGCTCTTCTCTTGTACCGTAATCGGATACGTCTATGCAGATTGCAGCATAGCTGAAAATTAAAATTGACTTAGAACGCAAACCGAATAAAACGAATTATCTAATTATCAAACTCGAGATTTTTTCGTACATTGAAAGCTTCTGAAGGTGATCGATTTGTTATCATAGGACTCTGTTGTAGAAGTAGTCCGAAAGAGGAATCTCACCACAAGTCCACTCTCCTGCAAAGTGTTTGTACATCCAATCCGTAGATTTTTCAAAAACTGCCCAATCGTCTTTTTTCAAACTCACGCCTAACCATGAATGACCGTCATGTGGACGGATGGTCTCCATTCATTATCGATACACTTATTAATTTATTCAGCGGGTATACGATTTTCCAACACAGAATTCATTTTTACACTGCGCTCGGTTCATTCGTCGAACAAAACTGTCGAGTCGAAGCTAGGGTTGGTCTTTTTGTAAGATTCTGACTGATTGCGATGTCATAACATGTTGCATGTTTTGTTAAAAATCTTCGACACTGTCAAGTTTTTTAGAACCTTCCAGAACACACTGACGGATTTTTAAAGCGTTAGTCAGCGCACACGTAAAACGATCTTTTTTCGGCTTACAATGGAAATAACACTTTTCAAACTTTTTCGTCATAACAACGTTGACACGAGAGTTCGCACCGATGTGAGGCGAAATTTGTATACGGCTTGTTACATGTGGTACACAAATTCTTTATAGTTAAAGCTCCTCTCAAGTTGAGAATCGGCTCGTAATGATTTTTTTTATCGTAATACAATATGTTCAAGTCGTTTCGAATTTTACCATAACTCTCAACAACTTGATATGATCCGTCAAAAATCAGCGAACAATTTTTATTTTTTTTACATACACTGCAATTATAAATCTTAATTGCGAAACCTTGACCGCCCAAGTAATTTTGAAATTGTTCAATTTCATGTATACTACCGACGGAAAGTTCGTGAACACTCTGTCCGGGTGAGGAGTTGGTTCAAGCTTGTATATCTCGGCTCCCTCGCATGTTTGTAAAAGTTAATGCGGGGGCTTTGAAAGTGTATCAAATAAGCTTTCAAATGCCGTTAGTTCCATTAGGTTTGCTACAATCAGTTTCGAACGTACACTACCGACAAACTTTCCGTCGGTAGTGTACACTACAACCGTTGCATGGAATTATTACACCCGTGTCTTTAGTTAATTGTTCCGCTTTAAGTCTCTGTATGGGTGATCTTGATACACGAATTTTATTCCAAAAATCGTGCAATGGACCAGTTCGTAAATGTCCCCTTAAAACTTACGCTTAAGCTGTTACGATAGACCGTGGTAAACAGAGATTATCATCATTTCTGATTGTTAAAATAGATCGTTTTTGGGCATTATCAAAGGAAAGATTACGCCAAGCTCCTCCGCGAATACCACGAAAGATCGCACATGCTAGACGCAATGGATCCTCTGCACTGAATTCGGCGTTACTTTGGACGGCACGGAAAATCATGTTCGAAATTTCATCCGGCGCATAGTCACGGATCTAAATGACATCCAAACGATCCCTTGAGCGAGATTATCAGCGCTACACGTTAAGCCTATGAAATCGTCCTCTTCGTAACCGTGCGTCAATTCCGCTCGAAGATGACTAACACATCGCTCCAGCCAATTTAGGGTCTCGTCCGAATTTGTCTGGTTGAGCACGACGACAATTTCCCTACCGTACGTTTTAAATCGGCTATATCTTTTTATCACTCACAATTTCATACCTCGCTGCTGATTCCTGCGACGAAGGTGATGATATTTGATTACTTCCGAAATCATTCTAGACTGTTTAGAAAAAAATAAAACTGTTACTCCTCGTCTGTATAAAATAGGGTGAGATATAAATATTCACTCAAATCCCTATAATTATAACCATATGTAAAACAAATTTAAATAATGGTAAAATTAAAAAAATATAATGTTATACTAAAATCATCAGAAAAAGCAACTTCAAAGATTCATACCATGATCATTAGCCTCCAGTTGCCTCATTAACGTATCGTGTCTCTGGTCATCGGAGTCGACGAAATCACCGTCGGAACCACCCGATTCGAAACTGCTATACACTAATTGGACCCAGGCCCGGTGTTCAGCTCGTTCGCGCATAACTAAGATTTCATTGTTTTTGACCCGTCGCGATTTTCCACCTTAAAAAGATGTACAAAAAATACTCACCAAACTCCTCTGATCCAGGCCCTGGTTGAGGGGATGGGGATCGACGGTACGACGGTCTTGGTTGTGGGCATAGTGACCGGCGGGGTGACGGTCCCGGGTGCGGTGATGGAGTTCGTGATGTCTCTGATTGTGGGAAAAGCGGTTGTTGGGCTGTAATAAAAAAGTTCGATTAGTAATCTTTGGGAAAAAATGTCAAAGCATAATCTTTAGGAAAAATAACTGCGAAACGCAATCTGTTTCAAGCTGACCCATTAATTCGTCCGCAGCGGCTAGCAAGATGTCATCTTGGTCGTCATTTAACGCAGTCAATATTGCTATAAAATTGTAAAAAAATATTAAACACTTCATTTAAATCGTTAAACGACTTCAAGTTGTTATTAATTTGTCAAGAAGGAACTTACCTTAACGTCACTCAAATTCCGTAATCAGTCAGGTCACTGGTTCATAATCTGCCATATCTCTTTCTCGGAGCACATTTATCACTTCCGGTATAACAAAACTAGAGAAAAATCTCCGCTTCCACGCAAAAATGATTGATCGGTTCGACATATTTTTAATTATCGCGACGATTATTAGCGATAACGCTTTGACACTTCACAAATCTTCGTTAACGCGAACCCAACGTCAATACTTGACCACCAGGTGACGTTCACGGTGAACAAAGTAACGAATTAAATTTTTAATACACGAAACTAATTCAGTTAATTGCGACATTTTTAACATCGGATTACACACCGATTTCGTATACACTAATGATTTATGATTCAAACCACTCAATTTATATAAAACTTTCTGCTTACGTATCCAAAACTGTTCAAATGCCTAACTGATGCGGGATGTTTTGTTTTTGCCTATTCGATGTATCCTTACTCCTTACTAATATATAAAATTAAAAATATGTTTTTTGTTTGTTTGTTTGTTTGTTTGTCCGAGCATCACGCGAAAACTACGCTGTTGAATCGAAATCCATTTAACATATACGATTCTATGGCTTTTCGAAAGTGACATAGGCTATATAGATTGTTTTAAATATAGAAATTTCGAGGAGAAATTTGCAAAATAAGAAACATCATACATGTATTTTTCGGTAAATATTTTCCTGCTTTCCTACATCTATCAACCATAAAAATGTTACTCCCGTAGCTAACGCTAAACTGATTATCACATCAAATAGCTCATTTAATACTCATCTTCGAAGCACAACTTTAATTGTAAAACATTCGGACACAAAATTTTTTCGTAACGCTTTTGTCTGACCTTTTTCTGTCCGTTTTCTGAAACGTTTCTGTACAATTTCTGATCCATTTCTGACGATTATCTGATGGTTACCTCACGGTTACCTGAAGGATTACTGAAGGATGTTTGAAACTGTTCCGACGCTTTTCCGACGGTTTCCGACGGTTTTCCGACGGTTTTCCGACGGTTTTCCGACGGTTTTCCAACGGTTTTCCGACGGTTTTCCGTCGGTTTTCCGACGGTTTTCCGACGGTTTTCCGACAGTTTTCCGACGGTTTTACGATGATTTTTTCGGATGGTATTTTTGGTTTTCCGAAGATTTTCCGAAAAATTTCCGTAGGTTTTCCGAATGTTTTCCCAAGTTTTTTCGTAGGTTTTTCGATTTTTTAAAATTGTTTTCCGAAGGTTTTTCGAAGGTTTTTGGAAGGTTTTCCGACGGTTTTCCGATGGTTCTCTGAAGGTTTTCTGATGGATTTCTGAATGTTTTCGGATGGTTTTTTGTTTTCCGACGGTTTTCCTACGATTTTCTGACGGTTTTCCGAATGTTTTCCGAAGTTTATTCGACGGTTTTCCGACGGTTTCACAAAGGTTTTCTCATGGATTTCGGAATGTTGTCGGATAGTTTTTTTGGTTTTCTGAAAGATTTCTGACGGTTTTCCGACGATTTTTCCGACGCTTTTCCGACGGTTTTCCGACGGTTTTCCGACGGTTTTCCGAATGTTTTCCGAAGTTTATTCGACGGTTTTCTGACGGTTTTCCAAAGGTTTTCTCATGGATTTCGGAATGTTGTCGGATGGTGTTTTTTGGTTTTCTGAAAGATTTCTGACGGTTTTCCGATGTTTTCCGAAGGTTTTTCGATTGTTTTCTGATTGTTTTCCGAAGGTTTTTCGAAGGTTCTTGGAAGGTTTTCCGACGGTTTTCCGACGGTTTTCCGATGGTTCTCTGAAGGTTTTCTGATTTTTTTTTTTTGTTTTCTGAATTATCGAATCCTCGAAATTTACATGTCTATATTCCGAGTAACAAAACACGAAACGACGTATATTGCAATGCAAATTACCCATTTGGGGGGAAAAAAACAAGTTCCCTGATAACCAACCTGATGCAATATTTGTGCAAATTTTGTACAAACTTTATGCAAACATTTACGTAAAGTTTGCATAAAGTTTGCATAAAATTTGCGTAAATCTACGACCGTTTCTGATATAAATTTTGCATAAACTTTTATGCAAAGTTTTCATCAAATTTTTGTAAATATTGTACAACCGTTAAATAAATTAATAAAATAAAAATCCTGAGAAAAAAAAAACTGCCGCGACCAAGAATTGAACCCTTAAACCGCAGCCGACGAGTCACCTTATCCACTAGTCCACTGATGTGATTGAGTTTTGACTGCGTATCGGGAAACACACTTGTTTACACGTGCGTTCGATTGTTATTTTGGTTTATTTTCATTAGTCGATTGTTGCAAGGAATCGTACGCTGATCTCATTTCACGTAAAAAATACAATTATTCGATCTGTCAAAGCTTGTTTGTTCCATGTGTTTTGTACAGAAAGTATATTCACATGCCATTTTCAATCACAAAAACAAACATGTATCAAACATAAATAGAAAAAATGCGCAGTCGGTAATGTCACGTAACTTCAAGCTTTGACGAAATTGTTGCAATTTACGTTTTTATTAGGAAACAATTTACTGTTTTTGTACCGAAATATTTTCACATGTTTATTTATATTTTATTATTTTCTATTTTTCTATTTTCTATTTTTATATTCAATTTTTTAATTTCATTATTATCTCATATTTAATCTTATTCTACTTAATATTAAACTAAGATTAAGTTAATGTTAGATTAACATTAACTTAATGTTGGAGTAATGTTAAAACGTAATTTTATTATTTTGTCGTAAATCACATTTGAGTAGTATTTCTGAGTCCGTTAGAGGTTATAATAAATAAAAAGTAGATAATCACAATATCTTATATTCGATAATTTGCCAAATCTGAATTTTACCCGTACACAATCATTTATATAAATTTTATGCAAAATTGGTACAAATTTTATGCAAAACTTATGCAAACATGACACCAATGCGGTCGTACATTTGCGCAAATTTTATGCAAACTTATTCAAACTTTGTGCAAATTTTATTCTTGAACGAATTTGCATAAATTTTGCATAAATCGTGGTTATCAGGGTAGTTATATTGATAACCCTAAATATTCAGACTTATAAAAAAAGTCATAGAAATTATCTTTAAAATATTAACAAAAAATGTATTTAAATTCGCACATAGATTGATTTTCTTGTACGAAATAACTGTATTTCAAATTTCAAGAAATCTAAAATGTTTTCTCCTCGGAGCAGTACATTCGTAATATTTATAGCGATGACGTTATTAAATGGCGTAATTTAATGAAGATACGTATTGATTCAATAAAACTTTCAATAAAATATTACACCTAGTTTTAGTTAAATTTTGTATTGGACTGCCACGATATAACCACGTTAATTCATGAAATAAAACAATTAACAGAGCGTTGCTAAAATATTTTAATGCTCCGTGCTAATAATAAATTTAAGTTTTTGTTTGATTGTTTTCTCAGGATTCAAAACGAATCAATTTTGATTTTAAGTTATTTCTACAATTCGTAAAAGTGATTAAAGCATACTTCTGTAATCGCTACATCCAGGCTGTGCATTTTCATTCATTGCATGATCCCTAGTAGACCTAACAGGGGAATATGATGGCTTACGCACAATATTTCCTGAAAATTCAAATTGATTAGTAAATTATATGATGGATTTAAATGTTACATTGTAAGATAATTTAAGGTTACTTTTTGTTGTGTCATTGCAGTTTGTTTTTTCTTCATTGTCGAACGAATCCGGCGAAGTCGAACGAATCCGTTTTCTTTTCTTGCATGTTTTTGCCATTTTTACAGGGGAATCTAAATTTTCTAAAATGCAATATAATAATATAATATGTTAACAAAGATTAAGCCTATAACTGTAATAAATCTTTTTGAGTAAGTTTGAAATGTTTTTAATCAGTTAAATACCATTTTCTATTACCTAGATTTTCATATGAAGTACTTTGGACCAAGTCTGTTGGATACGAGGGTAGAATATCATCTTCTCTAAAAGAATCCTTT
>JABFPB010004974.1:0-14008 GCA_022817645.1 Ceratoteleas bidentatus
CCACACCGTAGCACCAGTGGTCCATACTACAGCACCAATGGTGCATACCATAGAACCAATGGCCCATACCATAGCAATGGTCCATAGTGTTCACAACAACGGTCCATACCATAGCACCAATGGTAAATTCCATAAAAACAATGGTAAATACTATAGCACCAATGGTCCATACCATAGCACCAATGGTAAATACCATAGCACCACTGGTCCATACCATAGCACCAATGGTCCACACCATAGCAATGGTCCATAGTCTTCACACCAATGGTCCATACCATAGCAATGGTCCATAGTCTTCACACCAATGGTCCATACCATAGCACCAATGGTCCCTACCGTAGCACCAATGAATCATACCATAGCACCAGTGGTTTAGACCCTTGCACCAATGGTTTAGACCCTTGCACCAATGGTTTAGACCCTTGCACCAATGGTCCATAGTACCAGCGATCCAAACCATGGCACCAATGGTCCATAGTACCAGCGATCCAAACCATGGCACCAATGGTCCATACCATAGCACTATCGGCCTATAGGAGTCCCGCGAAATGTTCAAAATTAGCACAAATCCGCTGTCTTTTGTTTGCGTATTTGCAACAAAGTGTTTCTTGACATTCGTTAATTACGTCAACAAAATTAAAGTTTTTGTTTGCGTATTTGCAATGTACAAAGTCATTCTTGATATTCGCTTATTATGTCAACAAATGTGAAGTTTTTGTTTACATTCTAAGAATGCAATACTTCCTTTTTAAACTGTTTGTCAACAATTAGTTTGTCTGTCAATCTTTTTGAATACACTACTTAATTATATCAACAAATCATTCATGTTTACATTACCTTTCTTCTCCCATCTTCAGCCATATAATTTTTGCAAAAAAAAGTGATTCTGCAAGGACACACCTTCACATCCAAAAAATGCGAAGCCCAACTTTTCAGCCCACCCCCTCCACTTGTTACGCAACCCGTCAATTTACGACGCTACTCGAGACACAACTAATAACGCCGAAGTTATAACGAATGGTCACAGTTAGTTCGCAGCTTTATGGCCCGGGTATTGAAATGATATCAAATCAAGTAAATCATTTGACGTGAAATGACTCAACAGGGACGATCGCCCGACACGCTACACTTGGCACGGCGGAGTTACGGTCCAACTCGGTCGTAACGAACGCAGCGCGCGCATGCTGCGTGCCATAAATCGCAGGCTCACTTTGAAAATGAAGCACCGGGCGACGAGCATGGTCCCGAGTCACATTTTCATCCCGCGCCTCGCCTCTTTTTTCTTTGTCTCATTTTTCCGCCGCTCCTTTTGTTTCATTAATTTCGATCCTGCTCTTCCTTTTTGCGCCGCGCCCGCGCAAACTCGCATAATTTACGGCGCCCTATTGTCCTGCTCGTTTGTTCTTAAGAGATACTTACTTATGCAGGGGGTCACTTCACAACATGTTCTACAATATTTACGGCTAATTTAATGCCGGTCCAGCGATTTTCGTCGTGTTCCCGCCAGACTCTTCCACTGAATCTTCGCGCGATGAACAACATTTTTGAGATAATTCAGGGAACACGATTTTAGAGACAATTTATGGGTCGGTATTTCAACCCTTCGTCCATTCTATTTAATAAAGTTTATGGACAAACATTTCATTTATATTTGATTCAAATATCTGACAAATTATTAGTAATCAATCAATTGTAAAGATTAAAAATGCGTTGTCTCAGAATATTATAATGAATAATAAAAATATAACATTTCTAAAACTTACACTCTTAAAAATCTTCATGTTATGTTGAAATAACTGTAATTTTGTGAAATACCGTTTATTTTAATACAACTTAATTTTATGCTGAAAAGATTTATTTTAAACTGAATAGGTACACTCAGAGAAACCGTAGCTAAAACGCGACGTTTTTTCTCTCTGTGTAGTAGTTTTGTATTAAAACTATTCCTTTTATTATGAAAGGATTTCGTTTTATAGATATATTGAGTGGAAAATCCTTTCATTATGAAACGATTCCTTTCATGTTGAAAAGATTGTTTTAAGAGTATATGCAATATCCTAATTAGGTGTTTCAGAACACACTCACTGTTAAATTATAAAATTTGTTAAGAAACCTCGATTAAGGGTTTAAAATAATGTAATTAATAAATTTGATTAATCTTTGCACTATATGATCAATGATATATGAAAATATTTATTTGTTTCAGGTAAGCTGAGTCAATTTGGCTGGAGATCGCGATAGGACGGTAACAAATCTGGTCAAACCAAATTATTCTAAATTCTAATTCTTTCTAAATCTTTCTAAATTCTTATGCTGCCCAATGAACTATTATCTACATTTTCAGTGACATTCCTTGATTTGTATACACCATAATTCTTTTCCTAAATTACAGCATCTCGTGGCTGCACGACAATTTTTAATATTTTTGGGAAAAAATATTAAAAAAACAAACCTATTTCACAGAATCACAAAATTTGAAAACGATTCGCCCTTAGTTTCCGAAATTAAAATACTTACAATTATTAAAACATAAATAGAGCAAATACAAATACTGTTCTTAAACCAATTTAACGTTATTTTAGCAATGAACAAGAATTTAAAAAATACGTTATAATAGTTGCAAACAATTTCGTCGTCGCATGTACAGTTATTTAAACAACTTTGTTACTACTAATTACTGAATTACTAATTGAATTTAATTTAAATTAATTACTAATTTAATTAAACTTGTAGAATCACGGTAAATTAATGTTATAATTTGTCAGAAAATTTCAATTTACAATTATGTTTCTTCACATTCTACGACTTAGTTTCAGTATGATTTGGGCTCATCGTTTTAAAAAGGGTTGTTTGTTTTTAATTTTATCTTACCAAGGCCCAAAATTCGATTACCCCAAGTTCCCGTGTGTGAAAAATCAAAATTAGGCACGAATAGTCGTAACCTACCACAACTCGCAAGATCCGTCGTACGTGCCAGCCTAGTCATGTGTGAGTACCGGCCTTGACAAGTTTGTAGCGACTGCAGTCGGATCCTGTGATTTTCGTAGCAAAATCTTTGAAGCGTAATTATAGCGAATCTCAGCCTGGAAAATTCACACGAAGTCTGATCGATATCTCAAGCCTTTTTCCCGAGGACGTGAGTAGTAAAAAAGCGTCAAAGTCGGTCAATTAAGAATCAAATTTGCAAGTGGTGAAACGCAAGATACGTGTTTGCGCGGGCAAACAGTGTGACGCGTATTTGCGCGTCTTCTCGAGTGATACGTCGACGGAAAAAATGACACAACAAGCCCCTAACTCGCAGCTTCCTCTAATTACCAACCCTTTTGCAAATGACTTGTTTTTCCTACCGAGACTGCTCTTTCAAATTACTCCGCCTTTTCAAACTCTATAATAACTTTTCGCTTTTTTCGCTTTTGACGCTCCGAGGATTTGCTTATCTGAGCGAGTTCTAATATTCATGATACCCGAGAATCATTTCATCGCGACAGTCGTATTCTCTTGTATCAAGACAGAAGTATGGTTGTGAATAAATCAATATTTTAACGTATTTAGTTATTCAATTTTCCAAAGATTGTACAATTTGGAGGAAGAAAAATCACTTGTTTTTAAAGAAAGCTCCCGAGAAAAAAATTCTGGATCACTTTATGGTCATTTTTTAATCAGTAGAGCCTGATCCCTTTGTGATAAGGTATTTGAGACTTTTATCACGTTGGGATCACTTTGTGATCATGTAATGATCATTTAATGATCCGCTGACTATTCGACAAACTGACCTGATCATTCAACGATTACAAAGTGATCACAAAATGATCCCATCATGATCACAAAGTCTCAAAAACATTATCACAAAGGGATCACGTTCTACTGATCAGAAAGGGATCATAAATTGATCCAGAATTTTTTTCTCGGGAGGTCATTTAAAAATCTACAATTTCAAAATGCACATTTTGAATAAACATACAATTTCACATTAATAATCACCCCCCCCCTAAATTATTAATAAAATTTTATTTCGACGTTATTTCAACGGAGACAGGCCGGATAGGTTAATCGACCGGGATACAAAGTATTTCTATATCGTAAATGTTCCTCTTCCATGAAGGAAACGCCAACAAAAAAGACGAGCTTTCAAAAGCGGCACACAAGCGCCTTTTCGGCGAATGCGCATTATTCACGCCGGTGCGTAAAAGAGCGCGAAAATTCGCGCAAAATGGCGAATATGCTGGGTTCTCGCAAAACGCATTCAGGGTGCGCTTTCATTCAGACTGACGCGCGCGCAATACGTTTCGACGGCGACTGCCAAACGGCCGAATAAAAATGTCGTCTGGCCCGGGCGGGCATCGTTTTCACGCTTACGTCTGACGTAACGCGCGGTCGACTACTCGGTCTCCGCGCAGTAACGAGCAATCTCGCCCCTTGCCGAGTTGTAAAAGGAAAACAGTCGTCATTCGGTACGGTTATTGTAAATGGCACGTTCGTTCGGCTCTTTTCGCGACGGTTTCTCGGTTTATTTCGCCGGAAGTCAATTTTGGACTGGTTGCTTGGAACACATTTTTTTTATTAATTTTAGTAGCTCGGAAAAAAGTCTTGTTTTCTTTTAGTCGGTGTTACACAAGCTGTTAATGTGAGGAGACAACTTTGTTTACACATTTTTCATTTAAAAACATATTTTGCTTACATCATTCTCACGTATTAACAAATGTCTTACATTTCCGTAAGGTAGAAGTAAACCATTGTTTACTTAACTTTTCTCGAGTGTGCAAAAACGTGAAACATTTTTGCAAACAATTTTTTTTGTATATGTGTCTGGAATCCTTAGTTCACTTTTACGTAATATAAAAGCAAATCTGTATTTGCAACCTCTGAATTAATGTCATTATTTTAATTTAGTACTTTCAGCATGAGCACATCTTTATTTACAAATATTTTGCGATATCATCTACATTTGACCATCGTGATATTATGAACATAATTTGTACGCCTAAACATTTTACTGACATTCTTGATTTGTAGTTCGATGTAGTTCGATTTGATGAATAATGAATAGAATTATGATCAGACATTGAAAAGGTTTCAGGTCGCATGATTTAAAATCGATAATTTCTTTATTACGCTTACTTTATGCTGAATTATGCATTCGGAGAGAAATGAATCATTTCTAGTCACGAACGCAATTACGTATGGGAATTGTAATGAGATGATCGAATGAACTTGTAATAAGTGTGATTTCGTAACAGGATTTTGTGAAATCCTGTTCGAATGCTCTAATAATGTCCTTAACATTTTCGTATTAAAAATTGTCTTTCATTGAAAACTTCGAAGAAAATGTAATTACAGATAACTTTTGGAATTGGGGTGGACTGCACGTGGTTAACATATATTTGGTTTAAATGTAACACACTTATTGCGTAAATGAACGTTCGCTATTTTTCCAGTCAATGTAAGATTTGTTTATTCATGAGCGGTTCCAAATCAAGATCGACGATTTTAACTGTATGAAAAATGTAGTAATTTCGGCACCTTAATGCATTTCTGCTGATGCAGTGCGTGCACACAGCCGCGTTATTAAATTAAAGTTGTTCAATACGGACATGCTAACCGCGTCGCAGCTACGAGCCAACTGGTGGGATTATGGTAATGTGGCAAGTAAGGGAAACCTGAGTCTCCTAAAACTTGTAATTTCAAATAATTCGACCCAATTTTTGGTTTCATTTATTTTTATTCAGCTATAATTTATCTGCTAACTCAAATTGCTTGCTTAAGTGCGATGTTATTCGTACCGTTGAAATGAAATATTCATTCTCACGGTATAAGAAAATGGGTCCCAAGACTCGTTCAACCGGAGAGCGTTTTCGTCCAAATAGACTAGCAATTTTAGCCTTTTGAATCATATGCTTCCTTCACGTGAATAACTTTGAGGTTAAACCATTGAAATTCAACAATAGTGTATGTCAATTTGGTTTAAACAGCCAATTTTCAAGCTCGACATTGTGGATCCAAGACATATGTTCTGTCAAATGGATATAAGGAACCTAAAATCACGGAACATAAGAGATTTCGATTTATGAATTCGATCCATTTTAATGGGGTATAGAAATAAATAAAGTGGAAAAAATACTGTTAAATTATAGCAATGGGTAAATTCAGCTAAAGCAGATAAATACATAATTGGAATTAACATTTTTAAGTAGTTATTGCTTATTGAAATATAACCATTTGATATTAAATTCAAACAGATTTTCTTCCTAACAGTATGAAATATGTTCGCCCAAAAGTAATATAGTGTCAGAACTAAAATTCTGCCAATCGCAATTTTGTAAATTTCATAAACTAACGAACCTAACCTCAAACCTAAATTTTATTCGTAAGATTCTCTCTGGTGGAAAATGCGAAAAAAACTCATTAAACTCAGTAAAGCAATCAGTTCCATATTGACTCAGCCGGGTCAACGAAAGTTCGGCGCATAACCCTGATTCGGGACATTGCCAAACATCCATTCGAGTTCATCCCCGCGCAATTATGAGGCCAAATATGTATCCCCGAATAATGTCTTCTTACTTGTGACTACGTAGCCGGAAAATCGAGCTGCTGAGTTCGGTCCCGCGCCGGAATCAGACGAGCCGCCGAGTTGCGCGAGTCGTAATGCAATTACGATTTAACTTGCCGGGTCCTGCGCCGGGCAGAAATCCGATAAGGATTTGACGTAATTCAGCGACGCGGATTCCGCCGAGCCGGCGCGAACAAAGCCCGCAGGCCATATTGCCGCGATCGGGAAATTAGTGCCGCGTGGCACAATGAGCCTCGTTGATCTTCGCCAAGAATTCTAAGACCCGGGCAGGGGAGGGGTACACTCAAGGGGAGTGCTGGTGACGTATTCGGGCCGATCGCGAGGTAAATAACAAAAACTTTAAACGAGTTGCTTTTTTTCCGAAATCTGAGCGATTGGAAGTTAAGTAAGCCAGCTCTGGGGTTTTTTTTGCTGGACAAAAAATTACCTACCTAACCTTCTTAACCTACCTAACTTAACCTAACTTAACCTAACTTAACCTAACTTAACCTAACTTAATCTAACTTAACCTAACTTAACCTAACTTAACCTAACTTAACCTAACTTAACCTACCTAAGGTTTCCTTAACCTACCTAACATTCTGGGTGTATTTTTTGCCCAGCAAAAAAATACCCAGAATGTTAGGTAGGTTAAGTAGCAGGATTTTTTTAAGGGGGGCATCCAGTGACAGCCGGAAAAAATGCATTTTTCCGGAATTAATTCTAGCAAATCTAAATATTCAATCTAAATGTATCTTTCTGACATTTATTGATTCGACATTCAAGTATATTTACAATTTGTTTCATCCCGAAATATTAAAAATTAAGTCCATGATATATCATTGTCGCCACCTCTGTAAAAATTTTGATGTCCCATGGGTCCCAATTATAAAAAAATTTTCAAGATTTTTCGTTACAAACGGTCTTTTGTGTTAACAAGTATTATTTTTGCGGCTATTGTCGGTCCTGCGAAAAATACATATGATGTGATGAAAATGTCAAAAAACTCTATTTTAAAACACATTATAGCACATTTAAAATATTTAACATAATTTTTCTTCGCATCTATTAAACCTATCGACTTCTCCTCAATGGTATCCAAATCATCAATATTTTAGTGTGGACTACCAGTCCACACTAAAATACAGAGTATTGATAATTTACATTATTCCTAGTCTACTAATTAAAAAAATTTGAAAATACCAGTAAACATAAAAATAATGTGAAAAATAGTATACTAATGCCACTGTTGATATACTCTTGCCTGCATTTTCATCTTTAGTGCTTCCGCCTGAGCTCTACCGACTTTTTTCTCGACTTTATGTTCATGCCGTCTTTCTCTCGCCATGTGCCATTTCAGTACTTCTTATTCCTGTGCCGTTTGATAGAGGAGTTGGTATTCTTGTTGTCGCCATTTATACTTTTTCATTGTTTCTTGAATTCTCCAAGTAATTCATATACGTGTTTCTGCATGAACAATACATGTTTGCCTATATAATACAATTTTATACTTTATGTTTTTAATTAATCTTTTGTTTCTTGCGCCGTACTTCATTACGCGAACAACGATTTCTCGAAAAAAATGTCTCGTTCATAGTGTAATTTTTTTCAAGGTATATATTTATTCACATTAATCGCGAAATCGATTTAATGTTATGACAATGGAGTAATAAATTAAAAGTAATTAATTAACATTCGTTGTAACTTAATTTATTATTATTTCTATTATTTTCAATTGCATGTGAAATATGTAATTTCAATTATATTTTATTTTAACCATTTTAAAATTGCATGTATAGCACAGTTATATAATTAATATAATACATTCATTATATTTCAAAATAATGAACAAATTACTCGTGGAATGTAAGGTAAAAATATCTGAAGGAATTTTCGTTTTCAAAGAATATTTTCATTCACTTTTTAAGCAATAATCAATGTAAAATGATTAATTAGCGTTATTTAAAGATTTAACAAAACTATGCTGAAATAACAAAATAGGTCTCTCCCAACTTCCATCTGAACTCGATAACATTCAACAGGTGAAAATAAATCTATAAAAACTATCCAATTATATCTGTAACTGCATTCTGATGCGCTTTATCTTCATTTGATTGCATCTATTAGAAGTTGTTTCAAGAATATTATTACATCTTACATCATACCATTCTTCATGAGAACTTTTTTTTTGTAAGTCGATAAAATAGATGAGATATTCTTTAAAGTTTTCATTGCAATAAGAATTCAATTTCATATAACAATTTTTTTAAAGTGTTTCGAGATCATTCTTCTTTTCCCCTTCATTTTTGTCGGATAATATGCTTTGCATCGTCACAGTATTGTGTGTATTATCGATTTTATTTTGGATGTATTTTGACTGCAATAACTTTAGGTAGAAAAACAAGTTTTTAATGAATGTGTATGTTCATTTTTCTTATTATTTTGCTTGTAAACTAATTCCAGTGTTAGGTTTTTTGTAATCCGATTCCAGTTTCGAGTTGGGGAGATTTGGTTTGGTGAAGATGAAGAAATCTGTAAAGGCGAAATTTTTACACGCACCCAAAATTGCTATTCGAATTTATAGTATGTCTACACTGAAAAAACTAACCTAAAAATACGTTTTGAATGAAAACGATTCATTTTAAATGAAAAGGATTCCTTTTCTGCCAAAATGATTTCTTTTGTGCCAAAATAAGATTTTATAGTTTAGTGTAGATTGTATAGTTTAGTTTATTTCAGTTTAGTGTGTGTAGTTTAGTTTCGTGGATTTGAGGAATTTTGTATAGTCGATTCGAGAAGAAGGCTTGTGAATTAACACATACCGGAAATGGAGCGTAGATGTTCGACTTGGTTGTCCCGAAAAGTTATGCTTCCCAATATTCCGGATTTGAGTTTTCGACACCTATTTGAACAACCAAATTCGCTGGATTGTGCTTGAAGTAGAGAGTTTAGTATAGGTTTATTTCGAATATTAATTATTTCGTGATTGCTAAAGCTTTATTTAAATACCGTGTTCAGATATTATTAGAATTATTAATTTTTGCAAAATTTGTCTAATTCTGAAAAAACAGGACAAAGAGTGTCTTAAATTTCCGGAAATTGATTATTATTTATTTAATTTCGAAATTAAATAAACATGTACATTTTAAAATTATTCAACTATGTGCCGGCAACACTTAGAGTGCATTTTATAAAGTCAAAGAAAAATAGACTTCATCAAAGGTGTAAAAAAATAGCGACCTGTTAGCCGACAAAACGCGAACCCGGCCGTAAAGTATGTTCAATTTGTCGATCCGCGCTTTATTTTCCGCGAGTTTTACAGCGCAATCTACCGGGATACGAGCGCATTTCTAAAAACGGATATCGGACGATCACTCGTAAAAAGCCTGCGTAAAATACTTTGAGTCATGAGGCTTTCGACAGGGGACGCTGATTGTTGTCATTTCTTGCACTACAATCTACGAGGTTAAGTTCGCCGCGGTTAGCTCGTTATTTCGAGGTTAGCTGATGACGTGGCGCTGCGCCGTCAGGACAGCGCCACCTAACGAGCGATTTCGCTGTTACTTTTTTATCCCTCGCGTGTTATCACCCCCTTTCCGATGGCTTAACGTTTATTGCCAGATTATGGAATTATAGGTCGTAAAAGTGCGCAGCGCAACACATTTCGAACCGCCGCGTATATTTCGGTAGAGTCCGGCTTAGAATAGTTAATTCACTGGAATTCGGAGAACATTATATTTTTTACTGCGAATTGACGGATTTTGTAAGGGGCTGAAATAAAATGAAAAAATGTATAAGGTCTAAGAATTACAGCCGTAAAATTACTTTCGTCACTATGAGGGATGAAAACATATTTTAAATATGTTTGGTTTCGATTCTTTATAAAATAAAGGAATTAACCTCAAATAAATTTAACATACCACAGCACTTTAAGACTGTAGCAACAAATGTGTATATTATAGATTATCAACTGAAAACTAACCTACAATTAAGTGTAATCGAGCGTTATTAATTTTTAGTCAAAATTGCTTCCCATTATCACCAATTACACGTATGCAATTTCAGTTGGTTACGCAACATTAAGGTTTTGAATTTCCCTACCAAGAGCGTAAAAATGGGAGCATAAATTACGCCGTAATTAAGACCATAATCTACAGAACGCATTTTTGTTACTCTCCGACAGTTCAACTTAATATGATAAATTGCTAATTAACCACAGATATTCTCGATTTCATGTAACTTTACATATCTCGTTTTACCTTTCAAAAACGACCCTTCAAACTCGTTGATCTCTGACTCAATGATATTTTACACGTAAAAAAATGATATGTAAACTTGTGTAATAATGGCAAAAATTATTTTTGTATTAAGAATATTATTGTATACCTTGATATTTTACATTAGAGATACAGAACTCTTTGAGTCCATTTTAAGAAAAAAATATTAAATTTTGTAATATAATTTCACTACGTATTTTTAATTCGCTTAAATTAAAATCTCATGAGAGAAAAAAAAACAGATTAAAGGACAATCTTTAAAATATGTCTGTAATAAATAATATGTTACATTGTAGTAAAATGAATTTGGTAAAATATTATATTTAGGAGTACAGGAAGCTAATTAAAAATGTTTCTGATTGTTCATTAAATAAGATCGCCGTCGTGTTTTTTTCTTGGATTTTATCCCCAGCTTAATAACATTAAGAGCCTGACAGACAGCATTAGTAAGGGATCAATCGAGGTGGATAATAATAATGGTGAATAATGCACGTCGAACGCGAATCACCGCAGTTGTTCATTATTTCGTCACTTTGATTGTCAATTCGCGTGCATGCTGTCGGCCATTATAAGCCGCATTTCTGTATTATTTTAATCGCTCGCTGATGGAAATAGTCGAGACGTTGACGCAATTTTGGCCGACTGTTCGTGACACTTGTGGAATTTAACGCTTAATTGTATTAAAAAAAAGTTGAGCCGCGTATAAAAAGGAGAATTGATGACAAGTAAATACGTTGTCCGTCATTCGGCCGAATAAAAGCCTACACGCCGAAATGAATGTAAAATATTGAACGCAGTCTTGCAGCCGCCAATTCCATTTCCAGTGGCATGTAAAGTGTTGTAAATAAATTACATGGGTGAAACGTTAATAGTCGCGCGTACTCGAGCGAATGTAATTTTGTTCTGACAGCAATATGACCGGTCAAAATTTGATGTAACGATAGCAATATTATTAGGAAATTGAAAAAATTTGTTAATTTTAAGGATTTTTCAGCACTAACGTGTTAGTTTTCGTTCGACATGAAACGTGCTAGTTTTTGTAAGACACGTCGATACAACGTACTTTCGCATAAAAGTGCTAATTATGTTGTGGAATGTGGTATGCAATGTCATAACTTTTTACCGTGTAATATTAAATAAACTGGAAATTTAGAACATTTTTATACGGCGTAATATTATATCGCAATATTTCAGGTGACGTAATTATATTATCCAACGGAAATTATTTTAAAGTGCCAAGTTTAAGGAGTCAGGATATTAAAGAGTAAACCGACTTTACGGGCTATTTCATGTCTTTATTTTAGTGTCCCCAATTAGCATTAGCGCTTGTCGCTTCGTGGGGAGAATTTCGATTTTATGATTCCGTTCCGCCGAGCGGATATTGGATATGTTTTCAATTATACCATCTGCAATGTCTGTGGTATGTCTTTCGAAGCTTAATTTTACTAAAGAGTTTCTGATAACATACAAAAAAATATCATTTCTTCATTATCACTCCCCAAAAATTCTTAAACATAGTATTCATTTTCCCTTTCTAGGGTGGCGTAATCCCTTAAGAAGTAAACAACTTTATATACCATTTTCTCGGTATAAAATTACAAAATTCGTCCTCGTTCCTCTCAAAAAGTCGAAATTTTCACATGACACACTTTCCGCCCTACAGGTTAAGTGTTCATAAACCTCGTCCACTTAGTTGGCGCGGTAAAACGCTTAATTAAAAATAACCTCTCCTCACCCGCCGGCATGAATAACTTACACTGAGCGATATGAGACCAAAAAGCGCCCCCTGGTCGTATAATCCGATCCGACTGCGGCGAGTGGCGGACTTATACCGAAACCTTACACCGGCCGCGCACCGCAAAATGCAACCCGGATACTCGGGCGCCGCCAAACTTGATCGTCCGAAGAGGGGGAAAAGGGGTGCGATCGTTCCCAGGTCGGATTCGAGGGCGCCGTTTGCCCTCGAGAAATGCCCGAAGTCGCTCGAAGGGTGGCACGTTTTTGTCCGGTGATCAAGAATTTAGGACGAGGGTTAGAAGGCGATCCGGAAATTGGACTATGGCAGCAACAGGTTCGTTGGAAATTCATTCGAGAGGTTGCAAATGAAGTGGTCAGTTGGGGCAGTGGTAAATTTTAAGATTGAGAAATGCTTTTTGATTTGCCGCGGAATACAGGCTGAATTTTTTCAAGGAGTGGCTAAGTGATGGGAGGTAAAGGGAAAGCTGTTGACATAAATGAAAGGACGGCAAACTGGGAGAAAAGGGTGGAGATGAATGAACTTTCTGAATGGAACGTGATATGGGAGAACTGTGGAAGACGACTGGAATGGGTCCAGTGAGACATGAATTGAGCGAAATTATCGAAACTAACGAGACTAACGAAACTAAAGAAACTAACGAAACTAACAAAACTATGGAATGACTAATAATAAATAACATAACCTACCCTCAAACGTTGTTTGCAACAAAAAAAACAAAAGTTTCTAAGGTTCTTAATAACTACACTGTAAACTCAATTCTGTAAAATTATCTGATATATCACGTAATTCAGATGCCGTAACCTTTCACGAAATTTTACGTGAAAAATGTAAAATTTCGATAAGTGTATCGGAATATTTTGAAGGTTGTGTTTCCCTAATGTTGGCAAACTGTTTATGATATAATTATGGGTGGTTTAAATGTTATCAATCAATATATATATTTGAATATATATTGTTAATTGAAATTAAATTTAATTTAGATTTGTCCCAAAATAATAACACATCGCTGAAACACGAATGCCAGTCGCTAGAATTCGACAGTTCTTTTGTGCAAACTCGTAAATAGTTAATATGGTTTCGTAATAGTTAACAATAATCGTAATAGTTAACTATATTTCCTAAAACGTAGCGATTTTACATAATTTTACGACATTTTCACGTAAAGTTACAGTTTCAACATAATTTTATGCGATTTTTACGTAAAATAACTATTTTCATACAATTTTACGTGACTTTCATGTAAAATTACAGTTTTCATGTAAATTCATGCGAATTTCACATAAAACTACAGTTTTCATGTACCTCGTTAAGGTGATGTCGAACGGACTGAGCAACTCTGAATCGGACTTTTCACACCAAACGTGATATTTTTACAATAACTCATAAACTAAATAATAGTTTTGAAAACCGTGAAATCACGAAATT
>JABFPB010004975.1:0-14002 GCA_022817645.1 Ceratoteleas bidentatus
CAAGCCACATCATAACCTGGTAGTGTGATATTCATATCACATTCACTCATACATATAATGTTCCAATAGCTCGGGGATAAGTCAGACAGACTACAAACTGAGCATTAGCGGTTCAATTCTCGTCTTAGTCATTATATTTTTTTCGGCACAATATGCGTCTGATGAGGATTCCTCATCATGCCCACATCAAATCCAACCGTTACATCGGTAGTCAGGGCTTGATATGGATGCCTGATGAGTTTCTGATCAGGTGATGTGGCATTCCGAATAGGCTTTGATCTCAGCATATTCACAATTTTTACTAGAGCGGATGGCAGACCTTACAGGTCCCGTATAACAGATAAACGGGAAATTTAACAAATCTTACTGGAACTAAATTTCATACTTCTCCCTCTACACACCCTATTCATTGCCGGCACCCATCAGTCAGTTTCCCTCCAAAACAGGTCCACTACCAAACAGACTGACATAAGTACCCAATATTTACGACCCCGCGTCCCCGGGTTCGCAATTTTTGAAATACCTCGCCAGATTTCCGGGCGTCGCGCGGCGTTTATGAAATTTATTCAAGAAGTTGCGCCGCGGCATTGTCGGTGAATTGCCGTGGAAAGTGTTTCTCGCAAGTGGTGTTTACACATAACTCCGGCCGCATATAGAAAACCCAATTCATAATGTCCGAAATAACGTTGAGCCGGCAAGTTTTGCACTCGCATCGGCTCGGCTCGCAACGCCGGCCATTAGCGCAACTCGAAATGACGCGCGTTAACTCGCGGCAACGCGGCATTCAAGCGCACCAATAGCGGCGCGCCTCGTGTCACGCGAGATAAAAATGGCGCGACATTCTACACTCCTCGTTCCGCTAAAGCGAACGAGAACTGTCTGCGCTTCTTTGATGCGCGCGACAGGAATGCTTTGTGTTTGATTGACTGTGCTAATGGCGGGAAAGCCTTTCGGTCGAAAGAGTGTCGAATTTCGCAGCTTCTAATCAGACAATTGAGCACTTTCGAGGGGACGGCAAACGCGCGATTATCGCGCGCCGCGGCGACATTGATAAGCCAATTTGTTGGCGCCATACGTGCGTTTTTGTTCGCCGGCTGGCTGACTGCGAGTGGCGTATACTAATGTACGAGTGGACGTGTAAATTTGGTCGTACGTGCGGGCGCAAAGTCTATCTCGCGTCGACACTTGCGCGTCCCCGGGCAGCTTCCGATATAAATCGAAAGCTCCCCGGCATAAATATTAATTTGCCATTCCAACGGACAAGATGTCCGCGGTAATCTATATCAATATGCAGATTGCTTTTTACGCGCAGAGTCAATCAGCGCGACGATTTATGTATTTATTATATTATGTATGTGCCGACTGATGCCCAGACAATGAATAATACAGGCGCGACATTGTTCTTTTGTTGATCAATTCCGCGGCTAATAAAAACGCCAACGAAGAATTCGCCTATTTAAAAGAGCAACTTGTTCGACTAAAGCGGCGCATAAAAAACGAATGAACCGATATAATAAAATGTAACGAAGGTAAATGCAACGTCAAAATGTCTGGTTGATTGAACGATCCTTTTATTGGTGAATGTAAATCAACAGAGAGAGAGTGCACTTGATTAAAACGTTCTGAAGCTCGTGACGTATATTTATCAAAACCATGTAAATATTAAAGCCGGCATAGTTTGCCGAGACTTGTTGTTTTTAACGCGACGTGCATGTAATAAGTTAACAATCAGGCGCCATGATTGTCACGAAACGCTTGCGAGCAAATGCCCCTTTTCGCCGTTTTTTTTGTTTTTTCGTTTCTTTGTTTCCGGTTTTGTTTTCGCCCTGCAATTGCAACGCTAAACGGATTGGTGCTCGCATTGAAACGCGCATCGTCCTGTTAATTATTAACGTTTCGTGGCCGACTTGTGCCGGAGAGACGAAAAGTTAAACAAATATCAGCGGAACTGTTCGTCATTTTAATGGGCATTATTTATGCATATATTGCGACATCTTATGTGGTGTAAGCATTAATTAATAAAGTTGCGTGATAATTATAATTGCGCGATAGGTACGCCACGCAGAGTGATTTGAATTTTAAAACGCGGATATTTCAAAACGTTGGTAATGCATTTAGCTGATTCCTCTATGTATAGCCGCAATTTCATTAAAACTTCCGCTCAAACACAAAGCTTAAAATTATGAATCCATAAGCGGATGGAAACGTCATTTTTAAAATGCAAAATTAGATTAACCGCTTCCACGAAAATTCATTTCTATCGTCCCATCTGTCAATATAAATATTTAGAGGGTGCCGAGACGTCGTTTGAAATGTTAATCGAGGCTTAACGAGATTTCGCCTAGTTTTTACCGTTGATTACAAATATTTAACATATAGCTGCAATCAATGCGGGGCCAGCATACGTTGAAGGAATGTCAGACGTATGGCTGTAACACACCGCGAAGCATGTCGGAAAAGTTATTTCTCTTGAAAACGATATTTTAAATTAGAAACACAAGAATTTCATGCACGTAGAAAAAACACGATTTGACATAAAATGTAGTAAAGAGATACCGTATACGGGAATAATATAACATATTGAAATTTTGTATGTGAAAATCTGAATCTTTATACTTCACTCAAAATGCGTTTGTTTATGAAGCAGAATTATTTTTGAACTCATGTTAGTTTATATCAAATGAACCTTTTTATTTCAAAACACACGAAGTAAGAATTCGTTGACTGATTGATATAAAGATGTCTTATTAATTATTCTTAATTAAAATTACTTTTTCATTTAGTAATAGCGTATTCCCATCGCTTGCCCCATCGACTTCTGGTCTGACCATTATAGATCTCCTCCATTTCCATCCATTCTACTTTCGGTCTGACCATATATAGACCTGCACCACTTGAGCAATAGTGCTACTCTGACCCTAGGGACCTGATCCACTTAAGGACTATGGACTGGAGATAACTATTTCTGTAACGATTTAATAATAAACATAATTTTACATATATTTCAAGTGGAGTTGGTCAGTGTAGTGTCAGACCGGAAGTTGCATGGGCCAAGTGTAGTTGGTCAATATATGGTCCGACCGGAAGTTGAATGGGCCAAGTGGCGTTGGTTAGTATATGGTCAGATCCGAAGTAGAATGCGACAAGTGGAGCAGGTCTATATATGGTCAGTCAGGAAGTAAAATGAGTCAACTGGAGAAAGGCTATATATGGACCCACTAGAAGTGGAACAGGTCTATATATGGTCAATCAGGAAATGAGTCAACTGGAGAAAGGCTATATATGGTCACACTAGAAGTGGAATGAGTCGAGTAAAGCAGGTCTGTATGTAGTCAGACCGGAAGTAGAATGGAGCAAGTTGAGTAGTTTCGTATATCATCAGATCGGAAGAAGAGTGAGTCAAATGGAGCAAGTCTGTGTATGGTCAGTCCGGAAGTAAAATGAGTCAAGTGGATGAGGTCTATATATAGTCGGACTAGAATGAGAATGGAGCAAATACAGTTCTATGGTCAGATCGGAAGTAGAACAGGTCTAAATATGGACTGATGATGATTATTACTGATGATGGTGATTGTTGTAGACGATGGATGATAATGATTAATGACGATTATTGATAATGATTGCTAATTATGGCGATGTCAGACTGTTGCTGTACTAACGCCATACCGCTGCTATACTGTTGCCAGAGTGAGAGTCAGACAACGAGATACTATGCCATACTGTTGCCAGATTTCCCTTTCCAGTATGGATATTTGTTTTAATGAGTCTGTTTTTTTATGAGTACAAAAAGCTCTAATCCAAAGTCTGGTCTCGAACCCTCGTCCTTCAGATCGTTTGTGAAGTCTTCTGCGTCCTGTACCTATATTCGATTCCACTGTCTTCACATTACTTAAGAAGAAGAACTACAGCTCTGAATGAAAGTCGAATCAATATGAAAATAAATAAATACAATTAATAAATATGGGTTAAAGTACTGGCACAAGTCTGGATCGATTCAGGGGTACCAACTTAGCCAGATTGGTTTTAAATTGGCAGACTAGACTGATTTTGTTGTTAATTATAGTCGAAACCGTACAGGCCGAAGTCTATCTCTGGTATTTTTTTCCTCAATATTTTTGTTAATTTTATTATTAATTTATTTATAATATGAGGGTGCATTTAACAAAAAACAATTTCATGAAAATATTACAGTTGTTGAGTTGTGTTAAGACAAGAGGGTTGAAACTTTAATTCTGTTTTAATATTTTTAATATTACTTTCATATATGTTTCATAGATTGACAGTTTTATTCTACAACACAATTTCAAAGGTAAATAAAAAGCTTTAAGGGAAATTGCAAAATGTCCATCTCTCATGGAAACCGATTTTTATAGAAAAACAACGAATTTTTATAGAAAAACAAAGAACGAATAACTTAGAACAAAATTGATAAATATAAATAACCATATTAATAGATAAAAACATGAATATAAAAATATGCTAAAAAATTAAAACTGAACTTCAAGTGTTGCCAAATGATGTTCAGCAACACTTGAAGTAAAAATCTACTTTACTCCCTTGGTGCACAATATATTATTATAACGTTTTACTAAAAAAGTGTATTATAATAATTAATATTCATATAATAAAATAATATAATAAAATATAATAAAATAATATTCCAAAGTATATTCTTAACATATCGTATTAAAATAAATCATAGTGATTGAGAAAATTATTAATACTCGTATAAATATCTGTTCTCGGTATATTATAATTATTATATGGTACTAAATATTACATGTGGATACCAAAGTAATACTGCTTGTACGACAGTAAAATTTCAATGCATTCCTTGGTATTAAGTTCTGGTTCATTTACACGGTGTCCAGATAAATTCAAGCAGACAATCGAGGGAATTTTACGGTTTTCATTTTGGATATTAAATTTCAATTATGTGAATTTTTCCTTATTTATAAAAACTGTCTAGTATTTGATTTACTTTCAATGTTTTACGTAAATGAATGAAATATTTTTACAATTTAGATAAAAACTTTTAATATTCAATTATTGCATGATTTAAAACTAAATGGTTCAACTAACAGGAATTACTTCATTTTTCTATAAAAATAACCTTTTTGAGGTACATATACGTTCCATGTTTGAAAGTAAATTGCATTCGATAGTGATTGCTGCTATTTTTTAAATCAATGAAATCAAAGGAAGTCTGCAGTTTCTGAAATATTTAATAGCTATATAAAGCATTAGAAATGATTATTCATATATTTGCCATTAATATGTATGCCCATAAAATTTTTCTTACTGTGATTTATGATTTGCATTTTAAAATAAAACCTCTCTGCGCTCTGAGCGTCCTTTTAGTAATCTCAGTTAAATGTCTTAAATGACTTGACGACGTCCTAAACGTACGCCATAACTACTGAAATTTTACGATTTCATCAGTGGAGATTAACGTGAGGCAAAGCCATTTATTACTATATTACCCTGTTCTATTATATACGTAATTTTTTATTTTGCATCTCATATTACGAAATTTGAATATCAAAGAAACAATTTAATGATATTTGAGGAATTCTAAATGATGTCAACGATAAACTGTAATAAACCGAAATATATACCAAAGAATACAAAATTATGTAAAAGGCCAGATACATGGTCTTCGAGATACGGGATTCTTTAAATAGTGACGATATACCAGAGAAAGAGACTGAAAAATTCTATGAAAATATGTAATATAAAATAAAGAAATAATACAAAAGACTGTTTTTATACCAAAAAACCATGTTCAATCTAACATGTAGATTGGACATCAGAATACGAAACGTTGTTTTTTACAACGTAAAGTGTAAGAAGTTTCCGCAGTTTTTACGAATTGTTTTTCTCAGGGCACGTATTTTCACACTGATATTGACTAATGTAATTCATAATCCAGTGCGAAAATAAAATTTTAGAATATTATTTACATGACTGACGACTCTAGACATGATCATGTATGTATGTCATCGGATAAGAACGTTAAATTATGTAGATATGGTATACGTTTAGTCAAAAAATATTGGCCCTAAGACGTACACAATTTTCCCGCATCAAACCTGGAATGACTTTACATTTCTCGCAAATCTCTAAACGAATCCCTGATCTCAACTCTGCAATTTTTGCAACAGTAATAACGTTTTCGCTATAACCCGCTATATTTCCGCATAATCTCACAAGCGACTGGGACTTCCGTTCCCTGCAGCTATAATTACATATTCCATTCCATCATTCACTTTCTTCTTTCCACTGTTCCGAAACCTTCTATACTTCTATCTCTTTTCACTTCTCGATCTTTTTCTCCACATTCACTCTTTTTCGATCTCCTCTTTTTTTCAAATTTCTCTTCATCCGTTCCAAACCCTTCCCTTTTTCGCCAAACAAATCCCATCAAATTCCCTCCATTCATATTCCTCATATTCCTTACACTTGAAGGCTACATATACTATGATCTTATATGGTCAATATTATGTCTTCCAATTTTTACTAAAAATTTAACAATTACAAATTATTAAAAATAGAACATCGTAACGTTTGTGAAACGTTTGGTGACGTTGACTCAGCGTTTCGAGAAACGTTCAGAGAACTTCTCACAGTCGGAAATTTATCGGTTCCTGGAATGTTTGTACACCGTTTAGAATGTTCAACAACCTGTAGACAACGTTTAACTAAACTTTCGCCAAACGTTTATTGAACGTTTATTGAACAGATCCGTTGGAAATAGTATAACCTTGTTTTTTGTCTATTCCTTACCTATTCTTTTTTCAACATTTCTTTCCTAATCTTTTATTTACATCCACATTTCCGTAAGCTCAAGTTTTAATTCTCTAAATACCTACGAATCTTCGATCCATTTTCTAAACCCTAAAAGCATTCTTGACCTGACCGACACCTACTTTTAATATTATATGCTCTATCTGAACCATCGCGTCGATCGTATTTATAGTTTCAATCTTTCTATCGTTGATTTAACTTTGAATGTCGTTTTATGATTTGATTGATTGTGTCCGTTTTTGTTGACTCTCATAAGAAACGCATCCATTGTAAAACGATTATTTTTAACTCTTAAATCGAAGTTCCTACATATGTTTCGCAATACTTTTTCGCTTTTACTATTTGATGAACTAATTCGTACAATATTGTTTTCTTCTCTATATTCATTTTTTTAAACGAATTTTCAAAAACATATTGTTAAACTTGTCTTAACCAACAATTAATCTAAATGCACTTCAAGTATTAGAATTAAATATAGATCGTTGAAAGTTTCATCGTACAAACTAACTTTAAGTTTTTGATGAAACATCTGCATATACGTTGAATGCCTGTTTTGGTTCATATTGTTTAAATTATGATTCTCCTGCATTAAAAACGATCGAAGTATTACATTTCCCAAATTTCACTTCCCGCATTTTAACCAAATCTGGATGCAGTTTATCTACCTGGCTAGATGGTTTCCATTTTACATTGAGAAAAGTGGTAAAGCATATTTATAGCAAAGTTGGGATATACTTTCCATGAAGAAAGTAGCAATATTTTCTGAGACACTTAGCTATAATTAAAGGCAAATTCACTTACAACTCTAGCAAAGGATTCTTTACACTGGAAAGTATATCGCCCTTTAGCTGTACTTCTAGCTAAATATGGTTTACCATTTCTCTCAGTGTAATCTGGTGAAAGTTAGGCAATAGTCTGAATACAGGCTGGATCTGTTATTTCAAACAAAAAATACTATACTAATTTTTAGTCATTCTATTAAGAAGGGTAATTACATGTAAGTAATATTAATAAATTTCGGGTGTCAGTATTATCTATTTCATTGATCTTAGTTGCTCGATATATATACACTTCCGTTGTGTTATAGTTTTAGGTGCAACTTACTTTGAATACAAGTAGGACAGAGAACTTAGATATAGAATTATTATACTTGATATTGAAGGTATCATGAAAAACTAATACTAACTTTTTGCTTACGAAGTAAAATAAAAAAAAGTTGTATAAAACCACATATAAAGCAGAAAATTATTTTTCCAATAGTAAAACAATCCAATGAAATAACAAAAAATGATCATGTAAATGTAGCTCTTACTCTACCCTTAATAACACATTTTTCTCACACAAAAATCCCACTCATAAGAACTTCGTTCAATTCGCTATCACATTTCAAGAAGATCAATAATTATATCCAATTCAGGTACGACAAATTTAATCGAAAATACTTTGTGTGCAAGGAAAATTTGTTCAATACTATCAATTGACGGTAATTTAATTGCATTAGCCAGATATTCCTCTCAGTGCCATTAAAACGAATAATGAAGAACAATGTATTCATCATAACAGACGCATGAATGTAACATTTTAATATGCGGTATTCATAAATTCAAATTAAACATTATTTAGTGGTTGATTGGGCAAATTACTTAATCATCCATTTTACAAAGGGCAAATTATTACGAACTCGTGTAGCATATCGGTTCCCACATTGTCTCCGCATTTTTAACTAATTTCAAATGACCCCTTTTGTTATAAAAAAGAATATGAATTAATATTTATATATTCTTTCAAATAACTTTTATACGTCAGTTTTTGATACACGATCAATACATGTTTATTAATCCCGAGACAAAAGCTTCCACGAATATACTGACAGAACATTTCAAATATAATACATGATTTAATATTAATCCAGCTCTAATATTGTTCAACCTAAAACAATGTTATTCAAAGCGATTTTGAAAATCGATTAGGTGCACTGATCTTAGACGAGTGGGTTTTTAAACCAAACTTATGCGAACGCACAAAAACGCAGGCAAAATTAAAAAGTGACAAAATAAATGATCGAAGCTTTCGTAGCGGAACGCAACGTTTTACCTAAAACGGGGATAATTATTATATGAAATCCACTCAAAGTCAAACAAACAGTGTACACAAAACACCCAAACATCAAATAAGCTTATATGAGAGAAACTAGAGATACTCACTGAACAATAGACGTTTACCTTCTGAACGTCGAAACCCTTGCATGAAAAAGGACGTTGAACAAATTGAGTCCAACATATCGACGTAACAAACTTGATCCTTTTGAAGCTGGGTGCACGCAATTGTGTACGCTTATTCGCTAGTATTTAATGCGCTACGTTAGCTGAAATAACAGTGTAAACACATTATTATAACACACGGTAGTTGTGAGAAAAGTAAATAGAAAAATGTGTCACCAAATGTAGATTTTTGTTTCTTTTTTCTCGCATCTGAATGAATACGAAAGTTTTTGTAGCCGGATAATGAGATGCGAAGGATTGAAAAGGTCCTTCGGCGTTCATTAATTATTCTTTTTGTAATTCGACGTCCAAGCTTTCCTTTTTTAGACTCCGTGCTGCCTTTAAGCCATTAATAAATTACACAAACGCAAGAAAGTTTAAGTAATAAAAGTCGGTATGTGACTGACTATTTCCAGTAGTACAAGATGAGTTTGGTCAGCCACAGCTTTCTGTATGCATTTGTTATTTCGATAATCGTTTCAACGATACAAAAAAGTTTTTCGAACTTGGATGGACTATATTTTTCAATTCAACTTTGCTACTTTCTTGGTTTCACATAATGAAATTGCAGAAATTGTATCAGAATAGCTTGGTTTAATTTCGTTTATTAAAGTTTAATTACTCGAACCCAAACAAGACGTAGTACATATATAAAAATGTTTTCTTTTCCACCTATCTAGAGTTCGAGATTTCAGTGAGTAAAAAGAATAAACAAACTACCACACACACCGAAGTATCCGAGGAAGAGAAAGCCCAAGGTAATTAAACTTCAAGATCAAAGCAGAAGCTCAAACCTGTAATTCAATTTAAGATGAATATTAATAATAGAAAACATTCTGATAATTTAAACTTTCCGGATACCATTCGTGATTTTAGTGCCATTAATGTTTTATTACCAAGACTACACTGTAGGAATTGTTGTTATTAGATATTACTTATTCGTAATGCTTAATGCAAGGCAAAGTAATGCATATTTTGCATTTTATATTTATATCAATTAATTTGAATAACAAGAAAATACGGGAGTGAAGCTTTGAATTATTTTTAGAAAAAAGGCTGAATCTCTTGCTCGAAAATTCAAATACGAAAGCTTTGATCTGATGCGTTTTTTAAGATATGTACAGATTGTACACTGTACTAGTAATACGACGTGGGACATATTTTGGGAGATTTTACCTTTCGCAATAAAATGTATATTCTTGTTATGTTGAACGCGTGATTTCAGCGATTTCTGGCATTTTTGCATATTGTCAAACATATACTCAAATTATAATAAATTGCTATAAGTTTTACATTGCGTAGAAATATTAAATAATGTTGGAAATGTATATTTTTAAAATTGTTGAAAATAATTCGATAATTCGTTCTACGTCTTAATTAAGCTCAAGCATTCGAAGGGAAAAACGAAGGTTGCATTACTTAAAAAAACTTATATTTTCTTTAATTTGAAACTAGTTACAATATAGATTAAAACGAATATCATTCGTATATCTTTTAATTCTTGTTGGATAAAAATATATTAATATATTGTAATATAATAAATATTATTACTCAACTCCTTACATTTATTACACCAAATGTGTAACAATGTGATATAACCTGGTATATGAATTAATTTGACAAAAATTAAACGTACTTCCAATGATTAAAGTGAAACAAAAAATATTTTGACATTTACAGCTAGTGAATATTCGTAAAACATCCAAAAATTAATCAATAATTTTGTGAGAAAACATGGCGTCCCTTTAATATTCAGACAATTTTATACACACATTTATTGAACTTGTTTGCAAGCCGGCAAATGTTTATCTATATTTTTGTGTAAAAGGCAAGAAATAGAGTGAATGACTACAACGGATTTCACACCTTAAATATACGTTGAGATTTAACAAATATAATATTTTAACGGATGTTGAGTTCTCGGAGTAATCTCTTTTACCATCTAAATTGTACTGCAGTCCATTTATTGTTATTATTACATAAATTTAATTACATAAATTTAATCAAAACATTTGAAACGTGAAATTGTAGAAAGTTTAAGACATGAAACATGTACAGATTTGCAAACGAAATTTATAATTAACTGGTTCCCCAATTACTTCAAGATACACTTTGGGATCTATGACCAAGTGCAAAAAGTAAATGTCAAACACAACAGTTTCTTGTTTGCAGCGAACGTAAGCTTACTTTGGCATAAGAAATAATAACGGTCATACACAATTCCGAAACTATTTTTGGTAGCGTCATTGAATGGTCCGAAAAACCGAGGAAAAAAATGTGAGCGTTATCCAATTTTATGCGTTATCGAGATTTGCACTGTCAACACTTTCCAATATTCGGCAATTTGGAGTACGTTTTATTTTATATCCGTATGAAATATTACTAATTTGCTGTGTATATTTTTCATATAGTGCGAAGGGGACGTATGTTAGGATTAAAATTGAATTGTTACACTCAGCACTATAAATGAAATTAAAATCTTTATGCCGGAAATTAAAATCTTTTGATGATACGTTAAGTTTTCTGTTGATTCACTGAGATTCAGCAATGAGAAATATATTAATCGTCTTAAATGTTTACATATATTGTAACATTACCGATCTCGTCGGTAACTTATCTTCAAACTCACATTAAGGTTAGAGCTGGAGAAAAACATTTCTCCTGCCAAGATTAGTGTAGCGGACGAATCCGCGAGCACTAATCTGATCTTGTTTTTCACTTTAGTCAGTACCGCCCAGAATTTAACAACTTTTTGTTTATGCATTTCAGCATCACTTAAATATGATATTCGTATTGCCGGGATTCCGCAGGTCACGAATATGTAAATTTATTCTCGAAACTCCAAGTTTTAAAATCCAGTTGTTTATTGCGAAATCTGCAAGTGGCAGATATCAACGAAAAAATCAATCCTAATAGAAAACGTGATTTCGAAGATCTTTGCTTATTTGAAGGAGTATGTTTAAACCATAAGTTTGCGAGATATAAGGTATATAAAGTTATAATGTTTTTTACAATTATAAATTCAGTGTTTAAAATTCTTGAAAATATTGCAACGCATATAAAAGCATTTCAGAAATGAGGAGTGACCCAGGCTGAAAAATCAGTACTGGCCAAGTACACGGAGAGAAAGTTGTCTTAATTATTACTATATTATATAACATTCCGAGGACGAAGCTTTCTCTCTTAGTATTTGGTACATGTAATTCTTATAATTTTCTCGTATTATTTTAAGTTCAAATTACTATATTTTTATAATTAATGGAAATTCTGTTTAAAAAAAAGGTTTTCTACCCAGAGTCTAGAACAAAAGAGACATTCGAAGCATTCGATGTTTCTTTTGTTTTAATTAGCGCGTCATATATTTACAGCAATATCTGAACTTGAAAGCAGATTTTACTAGGAATTTATCACAATTTACTACAAAATATAGCAGTTTATACTGTTTTTGTGAAGCTTCGACCTCGAATTACTATAAAATGTAGCACTTTTTGATGGAATTTTTCCCTCCGTGTTCTGGTAGCCGGAGGTTAGTGTCCAAGAGTCTTTTTCTGTATCTATTTTTGTTTTGTTGGGACTTATTACACAAATCTGGCAATAATAATCAATCGCGAGTGTTCCAATTGATGTCTGATCGTACTTTTGTATACCAAAATCAATTAATCTTTTTGATCTTAGTTCCATAAGAAAACCCCAACCACCGGCAGCCAGTGCTGGTCAGTACTGAGCCATTCATTTTTTTCTGCTTGGGGAAAAAGCAGAAAGGAAAAAAAAAGGAAAACATTTTTGTTATTTAAAAATTAATGGCAAAACAGAAGTTTTATTTTACCACATGGAAAAAAATGTCACAGTATAATTGCTTAAAAACTATTTATAGGATGAAGGCAGAAAAAAATTAAGTAATAAGACGATGAATTTATGTTTTAAAACCTTGAAACCCATTTATCGTTTCTAAGCTTTAACATGAAGGAATTAAAACTTTAATATCAACGAATCTAATGTTGACGAAGAATCAATCTTTCATTCCTTGCCACTCAGCGGATAATCCGGTGAGTCTTGAGGAACGAGCAACCAAAATTTCACAGCTGAAGTTAGGTCCGAGTGCGCATGCGCAGGACGAGGACGCACCGCCGAAAATGTAAACATCTCGTTCCTCGGGACTCACGGGATAATCCGGTGAGTCCCGAGGAATGAAATGTCAACTGAGTTTCAAGGTTAGAAATGGTGACTCCGGTTCTTTTATTCCATCACGTTGGTTAAGCTAACGAGCGTCAAGCTATTGTTAGTTGAATCACCTTCAAAGCTTGAAACATTTAATTTGATCCTTCAATCCAGTGAATTTTGTAGATTTATCGTAGTAGTTGTAATCAAAGCATTAAAACTTCAGCAATCAAGCTTTTTACTGTGACATTTTTTCCGTGCATGTGTGAATAATCAAATCGGATTGAAATCAAACAAGGAAGATGATTGGATACTTTAGGAAAAATTTCCAAGTTTAAACAAAGAAAACTCTTAGTTTTAGCATACTTGGGAGGCGAACTTAGGGCTCTTAGTTGGTCTGAAAAGGCAGTAAGTTTCCGGGGGAATTACTCTCTAGGGCAAGTATATGCCGATGAGAATCTCTTCGATGCTAGTCGCGAGTGCAATTATATTTTTTCATTTTTTTGAATTTAGATTCGCGAAAAAAGTAAATTCCGATAGGCCCCTGACTCCACGCTGTGAAGTAGTTACGTCATATACCGAAGTAGTAAGTAGCCCATGAAAGGGGAAAATTAGTATTTTTGTGTTATTTATATGTTCTAAAGTTGTTAAAAGTCCAAAGTAGGGGAACCAAATTGCTCTGTATAAAAAACAAACGATCGTTCCTTTGTTATTTTACTGTTAAAAATATCCTTTTGGGCCAAAATAAAGCATTTTGGCAGAAAAGGAATCCTTTT
>JABFPB010004976.1:0-14001 GCA_022817645.1 Ceratoteleas bidentatus
TTTGAAACTTTAAACTCAGATATCTCGAAAACATGAATAAGTGACTTAACTGGTTTTTGCGGGAATCCACAGATATGATGTATGTACATTATGATTGTTGTGAGGAACACCGTTTTTAAATATGAAGAAATAAAAATTGTGAGATATGGCTGATATAGAATGTTCGTCAACAATTTAATTTGAAACTAATTTATTCAATTATTTATTTAATTAACTGATGAGACGGTAATAGTGGTAAAATGAGGCGACTGAGTTAAAAAATGAGAAACATTGTTTATTTTACAACGCGACACGAGAGTTACGACATTGGTTCTTTTTCGCTGTTTTTACTTTCATATAAACTTATCCAATCCATCATTTATATAATAATAATTATAATTACTTATACATTATATAAGTAAAAGGGTTAACTATACAAGTTCTTCCTAAACACGAGTACAGTTCTTCACTTGCATAGATCAAAATCGCCATAGAAACAGGTTTGAATCACTATACATTTTTAACAGAAAACTAAAGTCAAATCCAAGAAGACATTATATTTTAAACCCTCCCTTCTGTTTCTTCTTTTTGCCTTTTTTGTTGCTTTTGTTCTTAGCCTGAAAATAAAACAATGTATCTGTTATCTATCATTGGTTACAAATTAAAATTGTAAATAAAACACGTCAATAAATTGAAGGCATTTATGTTTTTTGCAATACAAACCTTCTGCTCTTGAAACTGGGTCTCATTACGGCTGTTTTTACTCCCACCCTGAAAACTACTGAAATCGACATTTTTGTAATTAAACTTTTCTGAAGGCATAAACCCTTTTCTCCTCATGTCATTTTTGAATTGTCTCTTTTCATCTTTTTTCATAGTCCTGCAAAAGAAATAACGGTATAAACATAAATCACAAAAAAGTACACACTTTGCAATTGATTTAATCAATCGTGGCAAAAACGTACGTTCTCATGTTTCCTATTGGTTCTTCTTCCTTTTTCCCATGTTCTACAAGTTTCACATGTTCTACAAGTTTCACATCATCTTCGATTTTCTTAGTTCTCGGACGTTTGTTCTTGGACTTGCCTTTGAATGGTGACTTATGTTGTCTTTTCTTAGGAGACGATTCTTCATCGACCACTGTTTCTGCAGTATCATCGTCCGGACGTTTTCTTTTACCATTAGTCGTCTGAACTGCGGATGGTGACAACCTCTCTTTACTTTGACTGGCTACTTTGGTAAAGTGCTCGCGCACCCTGTTTATGCTTTCCTGCGTCTCTCGTTGTTCCTCCCTCAACTTCTCGATTCTTTCTTCTTCCTCCTTCATCTTCTTTTCCGCCTCCTTCGCTTCATATTCCACCACCATCGGGATCACTCGACGGTATCTTTCGTATGGAGATACGAATATTGATTTCAGTTTCGAAGGTGACATTGACTCGTCCTAAAAGAAGTTACAACAGATAATTACATTACGTAACAAACCAACAAATATCTCAAATCTGCGGACATCTATTCCCTTATCGAAATATACCTCAGAAGTAGCAGGACTGTCGAAGACAGTAATGAAATGTTCCTGTTCCTTTTTCTGGCTTTTCTCGTCATCCGTCATATTCATTTTATCCAATAGACAGGGCAAATCCGCTCTGGCTTCGGTATCCTTCGAAAAGTCATGCGGCGATTCGTTCCACACTTCCGAGTTGCTAGGTTGCGTGGCTTTCGGCATCCTGACCCGAGTCTCTTCTGCCAAAATGGATTTCACCAATGGCTGCTGCATGGCTTTTCGGATAATGTTGTGGATGGTCAACAGGTTGGACCGGACCAGCGGTGGAATCGGATTGCACAGCGCCAAAATACCCTGCATTTCTTTTGGCAGCATTTCCGCTATCTGCAGCATCATGTGGTTTGGCAGGACATAACTGGTACTGTCATCTTCCTCACGAGCAACGTTGTCACGCCATCTGTGCAGTTCCTTCAGAGCATGGAGTTGTCTATTGTTGAACATCTTTTGGCTCTTTCGATAGATGTTTAAGTAACTGTCTTCAGTCCAAACAGGCTTTTTGTACGTAATCAGGCAGACTTCTGTACTGCGGTCGAATACAGCTCGTAAGATATTTGGTTGACCATTACCAGCATTCAGGAGAGCATTTCGCAACATATCTTTGATGTAGAGAAGATAGTGCGTGTCTTCTCGTGCGTACTTCACAAGTTCCTCGGGAAGAGGCCTAATACGCCAGTCAGCCAACTGGAAATGTTTATTTGGATCTGAAATTCATTCATTGGGTTAATAAAGACGGGATACTTGTGGCACTTGGTGGAAGTGAGAAATGTTTGGGATATGGAATAGGAGCATACCTATATTGCAATATGTTTTCAATAAGTGTCCCAGACTCAGGTAAGGGAGAGCTAACTGTTTTGCTGCTTGATGAGTATCAAACATATTGACCACATATATTGACAGATCCCTTTGCAACCACTGAATGTCCAAGTCTGCTCCGTGGAAGACTTTCAGTACACTCGGTTTAGTGAAAATTTCATTCAGTTCGTGCAATTCGGACCTCAAACTTAGGGTGTCTATAATGTAGTCTTTGTCCCTCGTGGAAATTTGCATCAGACACGTTATGCCCTGGAAAGTTCTATACGAATGGTGTTCCAAATCCACCGCGATTTCGTCATATTTGCGCAAATCTTCTAGGAGAATCGCTAAATCCTCTGGCTTTTCCACCATCATTAAACTAGTGTCTTCTAGTTTTTTGTATTTTATAGGGGCTTTGTGTTCCAGCAGAGATTCTGGTACAGTAAATTTGTTCAGCTCAAATTCATAGGGGTGGTTAAATACAGGTCCATCGTCACTTTCGATAAGATGGATGTCCAGGGGTTTGAGTATGTTGTGTTTGAATTTAATTCGAGGTTCCCAGGGTTTATGAGTGTTATCAATTTTATCTTTGAAGAAGGCTTGAGGTCTTTCCACCAGTTTGCCAGCAAGAAGGCGCACTGTTTGCGAAGGGTCTGATGTTTTGGCAAGTGAAGCGGTAATGCGAGAGCTTTTGTTCCAGCTACCATTTATATTTGTGGGAAGCGCCTCTGAGACTACCATAAGTTTAGGAGATGTAGCTCGCTTAATACCACATTCTTCGTCCATACAGGCGTTCTTAAAAAAAATTAAAATTTATAAATTATACGCTATATGGAAGTAACATATACTTATTAATGATTATGTAAAACAGTCAAAGGCAAATTTTTAACAAAAAATAATCTGTAAATTTCTTTTTTCAGGACTGAAAAAATTTCTTAAATTTCCCGGTTGCTAGACACCCTGAAGACACTTAATTTTGTCTAATTTGAGTCAGAGAAAGACTTTTCAACGTTACAAAATGAAAATATACATAAAAGCATACAAATGTCTGCCCTTCAGATAGTTCGGTGTGTCTTAGAACAAAGTCAGAAAAACGACCGTTACCATGATTACATCATGTATAACTGAATTAAAGTATATTACAAACAATCAAATACTCACTGCTCTGTCCAAGAACCAATCATTGGCATCAATCAAAAGGTCAAATTTTTCATCCAAATCCCTCTTCTTGATACTTTCCTGTATTCCTGCTTTTGACATAATAAACTGTGTCATGTCCAAAATTTTTCGGATCTGTCCCTTTCTGGCTTCGTTAAAACTTGGAAAGCAGGAGTAATAGTTGAAGTTTTCCCCAGAGGGAAAACTGTTAGATGACTTAATGGCATTTTTGAGAATTTCAAACCCACTCTGGCGAATGAAATTAAGCACAATTAATGGGATATTTTCAGTAACGCCATATCACAATAAAGCTATATCAAATAAGTAAACGATACACAAATAACTAAAACACCATGAAGATCGTGTCTTATGTTGACATACGCATAACCTACAAAACGTAAAAATAAAGTTACTCCAAGGCTGTGCAAATATATCTTCACCTGTGACAATTCCTGCATTTTGTCCTCGTTCATGTTGATTTTTCATGAAGTACAACGCGAAGTTCAAACGTTAAATTTCTGTGATGTTTACAACCCACGTTTTGCTCGCTACCGTCCTTTACAAATATCCTTGACGTCATGTGTGAAACGGAGAGGAATTTACCAACACAGTGCCCTAAAAACAAAGAAAGACTACGATATCGAACAATGCTTTACATCACTAAATAAAGTACAATATATATTACCAACTGTTGAAAATAATCGACTTTGAAATGGTTGACGTTCCGAAAAAGTAAGGCTATCCTTTTCTATGCAGCGTTCTGTACAAGGACAGATGACTTCAACTGGTTACTACTTTTTTTCAGCATTGCCAACTGCAATTAACTTTAGAAACCAAAAATGTGTATTTAATTAAAAAATATGAAAAAGATCAATGAAAAAAATTGCTTTTGAAATTAAAAATACATTTGCAACGCCATTAACGTATTGCGACACTAATATTCAACTCGAATCCGACGATTGGAATTTATTTACAGGTTAGGCTGCATTCTTATTGGATTGCAGCCCGAACTAAGATCCGTCGAATCTTGACAATACATAGTCACAGGCGCGAAATATTGAGAAAAATTGGTTATGTATAAGGTTAGGTCAGCTGCTCTCATGGATGGTGGACTGTAACATTATTTTCTCGTTCGGACGATCACGTTAAAGCAATAGCGCAAAAATGCCGCCGAAAAAACCGGCAGCAGCGCCTAGCAAAAAGGCGGAACAGAAGAAAAAGGAAAAAGTCATCGAGGTACGTTTACTATTTGTCAATATTACACCGTGTGTTACACTGTGCCGCGAGGTTATTTTTCGTCACGACATATTCCTAGTAAGGTCATTTCGTCATTCAAATAAATTGTCTTTAACAAAACAACGTTTTCATAACAATAATCTATAATCAATATATAATAAAAAGATGTTTTTATATAAATATACTATACACTATAAAAACGTATAACAAATACAAATGTTTATAATAATATAAATTTATTTTAGGACAAGACTTTTGGTATAAAAAATAAAAAAGGTGCTAAACAGCAGAAATTCATCCAACAAGTAGAGAAACAGGTCAAGTCTGGGGGAGTACACCCTCGGAAACTAGATGATCCAACTGCGAAGAAACTGGAAAAGGAGAAGAAGTTGAAGGAACAAAAGGAAATGCTATTCCTCTTCAAACCTGTCCAGTCCCAAAAAATAGATAAAGGTGAATGAAATGACAAACTTCGTTAATTCCAATCAGGAATATTGGAGATTAAACATTTACATTGAATTGCAGGCACCGATCCCAAATCCGTAGTATGCGAGTTCTTCAAATTAGGTCAATGTACGAAAGGTGCAAAATGTAAATTTTCGCACGACCTTAGTGTGGAGAGGAAAGCTGAGAAGCGATCCATCTACTGTGATATGCGAGATGAGGATAAGGCCGGAGATACCATGGATAATTGGGACGAAGATAAGCTGAAGGAAGTTGTTGAAAAGAAGCATGGAGTTGGTGGAAATCGTCCGACTACTGACATTGTATGATCTGTTTCGTCACACCATAAAACAATATATTATAGACATTCAATGTCAAGACTAATTATGCCCATTCCAGATCTGCAAACACTTTCTGGAAGCAGTGGAGAAGTCCAAGTATGGTTGGTTCTGGGAATGTCCTTCTGGTCAAAAGTGCATATACAGACACGCTTTGCCGCCTGGATTTGTACTTAAAAAGGATAAGAAGAAGGATGAGAAGAAGGATGAGATTTCATTGGAAGATCTCATCGAGAGAGAACGAGCTAATCTCGGAGTAAACCAGGTTAAGCATCTGTTCTGATCATTTGCTGTTCCAACAAAAACTGGCATTGGCTAAACTTATGGTTCTTCCTTTCAGACCAAAATCACCCTTGAAACATTCCTGGCCTGGAAGAAACGTAAGCTAAAAGAGAAGAAGGAGAAGGCTTTGAAGGATGAGGAAACCAAGAGAATGGACTTCAAAGCTGGAAGACAAGTTGGCATTTCTGGAAGAGAGATGTTCTACTTCAATCCAGATCTCGCGGAAAGAGATGGTATAGTTCTGTTGATCAGAAATAAGTCATGTGAAATTGAATTACATTGCATGTTACTAATGTTTGTTTGATTGCAGGTAGTGAAGATGATGATGAAGCTGTTTGTTCCTATGATCGAGATGACGTTGACGATGAGGGTGATGTGGAGTACAAAGACTTTGACATTGACAGCCTTGCTTTAGAAGCCAGTGAAGTCGACTCCACTGGAATCACGGTTGCCCATGAAGATCGTCTAAGACCTCAGGATGAAATGCCAAATGGGGATAAGTTTGGTAATTACTCTGAATTCTTTCTTGCCAAACATATACAGTATCATTCAACAAATATTTGAATTGAATTTAATAATAATTTTCCATTTCAGTAACCATAGCCGAAGGTGCAGCAGCGCTGACCATAAATGAAAACTTATTTACCGAAGATGACTTGGAGGGATTGGAGGAGGAACTGGGGGAATTATAAGTGCAAGTGATACGCGATAAAATCAGTTGGTTCCGAAGTATTCTTGTTCTTTCGAGTTTCCTGATTAAGAGACACACCCTCGCTCAACATTACCGAATACTCCAAGTTAGAAGAGTCATGATTATTGTACAGCCGGATTTTAATGTAATTATAACTTCGATGCAATTGTATTCCCGAGAAGATGAAGCACATTTCTGGAAAATTATTGCGTTCATTAGATAACGGATCGAGTTTTACTGTTGTCTCTTCATTAATGTATGCGATGTTTATAACTTTGTAACGAAAAAGCAGTCGATTCTCAATAAATTTGAAAGAGTTGTATCTAGGCATATTAGACTTTTAATATATGTCCTATTTGTTTCCGTTTTGATCGGATGGCTGAATTCATTTCATTACTGATCGATCGTGTTGATAAGAATACTCTATTTTGATTGCGTGATTACAGAACTCATGTGAATCAATCAGAAATGAAAGTTGGGAGTTTCTAATTTTACTTGATAACATAAGTTGTCGTAATCAGCAGTTTTTTGTCAGTGTTCTATCAATTAAGAAGATTGATATTTGGACGTTTTGGTTTAGCATTTTACAAAGGGTAATTTTGAAAATTTTTTGAAAAGAAAATTAATAGTTTATAAATATCTATTTGCAGTGTCTTATAAGAATGCGTTTTTATCTGAGTTTGACTTAAATTGAGACTCTGGAGCCTTGAATAATAAAAATCGCTGTATAAATGCCAATCCCTTTAAAGATGAGTTCAAAATTTGAAGGATAATCGAATAGGAATGATTTACCAACAATTTTTTGACTTACAACGAAATTTTGGGAGACTATTCATCATTTTTTTTTCAAACTATACTAAATTTGATCGAATTGAACATAATTTTAGTGCAAAAATTTAGTTTTAGCTGACAAGTTCAAACATTCTGAATTTCACAGCTAGAAAAACATCAATAACAATTTTAGTTTAAATTGTTCAAGCCTTGATGTTTTCAGAAACACAGGCTTTCAGTTCTAATTCAGTGTGAAGATTCACATTCATATGCAAATTTTATATCGACGTAACATTTTCACAAATGTATTTTATAGTGATTCAAAATTAAATTTAAACATTACAATTAAAGTTTGTTTTTGATACAATTTGTTACAAATAGATAATTAGAATCACAAATTATTACTTTGTCTATAAAAGTTGTATAAATAGAAAGTTTATATGAATACAATCCTTGTTATATAATAATACAATATCATAAAATCGGTAGCACAAGTAATAATAAATATTGTTTTATTCTATGAAATTAAGTTTAATTTCATATAATAAGTCATTTTCGAATGAAAGAATGGAATTGAAAATAAAAATATCCATTCGAAATCCTTCCACAAATAATTTCATTTTTTTCACCCTCAGTTTACATCTATACATTTCTACGAAATATATTTTTCAAGGCATTAATAGCCGTCACGTCTGAAATAAACGCATTGAAAAAAAGAAGTTTCTGTATCAGACAATCACTTGTCCAATCCAGACAATTTTAATCGATTTTAGACAATGTATTGTCTGATTCAGACTAAGTCTGTCTGGTTTAAACAATGCATTGTCTGATTCAGACAAAACTGTGTGTTATAGACGATGTATTGTCCGATCCAGACAAAATCTCTCTAATTTACAATATCGCTTCTTACATTTTTCCCTACAGTATCTTTCAAAGAAACGCGATATAAATGAAAACAGTTCCATCGGGTCCAACTCTTTTTCCTTGGCCCCTCTCCAATATTCTTCTTTTTCTCAATACTTCACTTTCAAATCAACCCAACTTAAAAACTACAAAACACTCAAACTCCAAAACCCTATCTTTTTCCCATCCCCCCTTCAAACCACCCCAGCCGAATTTCCGAAAGCCCGTCCGCCATGTTGGCCCTCGCGAAATTTCTCCGCGAAACCCGCTGGAGAACGCTCGGCGACGCATGGTCGTGCCAGCTGATGCCGCGCTGACGTCATTCAAACAAAGCCATGCGCGTTGGATCGCGACTGGGGCCGCGCGAGTCGCGAGCAGCCGCGCGCCGCCGTTGGACGAGAGCAGTCGGGCTGCCGCGAGTCGAGTCCCGAGGCGCCACTCGCGAGGCCCCCGTTTCCCGGAACACGGCGCGACAGCGTATTCCGCGAAACCGCCCGACCCCGACAGCTCGGCCGCAGTCCGCGCGCGACCATGCCGTTCATCTCCAAGGACTGGCGCAGTCCGGGCGAGGAATGGGTCAAAACCGTCGAGGGCTGGGAGAAGAAGAAGATCCTCGAGTGCGCCAACAACAAAACCCTCTCGCTGTTGATCCGGTGAGTGGATTCGCGAGTCGCGAATCCGTCGTCATCTTTGTTCTGCGTCTTCCCCTCCCCCTCCCCCCGTCCCCCGCGTGTGCGTACAGCCGAGCGGATACAGCTGTCATATCGATCCGTTCGGGAGGCTTTGTTTGTTTACATTTTTTGCCCGATTCGGAAAGCCGTTCGATCCATCGGATTGCGGTGCCGAATTCGGGGAAAAATTAAGAGACACGCTTATGTCAAATAATAGGATGGAGGGAGAGGGAGCTATTTACTGAAAACGGATTGTTTGGGGGGTTTGTTTGTCTGGGGTGTTTTGTCCCGGGATCGATCGAGGGTGAACGAACGGAACGGAACGCGGGGGACCGGGTCCATTTTGCGCGGACCGCGGTTCCGCAGATTTCGCCGCGACGGGTAACCCTTTCCCAGCGTAACGGGATCCGTTCCTTTGTTCGGCGCACGGTAACAGACGTCGGATGGCGAGCGCGCGCCGACGATGATCGATGTCAATATCCCGACGATCGCGGCGCGCGTTTCGCCGATTCATTCATTTGTCACTGATTGGCCGCAATCGGCAGTTATCGGACATAATGTTCGGAACTTGCGAGAGAGAGTGGAATTGATCAATGATTGTTTTCGGATGATCATTCTATTGTGGAATACATTAATTCAGTACATATGAAACTGAAGGCGAAATGACTGAATTCAGTTTTCGTTATATACTTCCGCTTTGTGTTACTTTTTGTTTATGTATTGTTAGACCTTTATTTTAAGGTTGTTTTTGTATTGTTTGACCTTTGTTTTACATTTTCTTTATTTGTTTGTTTGTTTATTTTTTATGTTTTTCTATTGGTGTTTTTTGGAAAGTCTGGTGAATTATTTCGTCTATTTTATGCAGAGGGTGAAGACATAGACGAAAGTCTGTTACACAATGTCAAACGAAGGTTACTAAAGCAATCCGCAACAAGATTTTCCAGACGAAATAGAAGGGTGCGAAAAGAAACCCGAGATGTAAGTGTGTAAGGTCAATGTTAGCGCAATTCGAATGTGATTGCGACTGGCGGCTCGTCGAAAGCGGTTCATCGCTTTCTGCAATGTCTAACTCATTACGCAGGCGTATTTCATTTTTATCAGAGTGAAAGTGGCCGCTAATTGCACGCAACTATAAATTATACTGCTAGGATATATCATCGGCGCAATCGCGCAGGACAGTTTCACGAATTATTTTCTGCAATACATTTAAATACAGTGTTGCAATGCGCAGCTCGGATACCTACGAATCGTGGAATACTACGAATCGGCGTGTATATCTCGCCAAAATGCGGCACGTAATTTACTTTGACACTATTTATGCACGCAGAATCTTCCGACTGACCGTTACTATTTCTATTTATGCCCACATTTTGGACTGACTATCAACTGCAGATTTAATACATGCAGTAAAATGCTATAAAATGGAATAAACTTACTTATTTTTAGTTTAACAATTTTAACAAAATATTAATTCGATTATTTTACTGAATTATCAATTATATTGACTTAAATTGATTGGCAAAAATAAATGTTTTACACTTTCGATCATTTATAATTTAATTCAAACACATACAAAGGGAGTCGAAATACAAAAATGGATTTCCAGATTGGAATTCATCCATTTCAGTGTAACAGAATTAGATTTAAATGGATTGCTAAAAGAAATCGTAAAATCCAACTCCTCTATTTTTCCGAAGATAAGAGTCCGAACAAATGGACCGTTGGGTCGAGTCGCGACTGAAAATCGCGTCCGTTCTCGTGTCGTTTCCCAACGATACGGTCTCTAATCACGACTGCGGATCTAATTTTGTGCGCGTGGCTCACGAAAAGTTTATTAATTAAGCGGACTCTCGTGAAACCGTGAACGTTCCAGTCAACAGCGCCGCCGCTGAATCAGTGCAGCGCTTTCTCGCGTCTTTTGCACGCGCAGCTGTACAAATTGCAAGTTACGCGCGGATTAAACTGCGGAAGGAAAAACCGTGCCCGCTTTTTTCTGACACGTTCGCGACGGGAAACGGGGTTTTCCATCCCGGGTCAACTCTCGCCAAGATTGAGGGCTAATAATCGGGAATCGAGCGAGCGAATTAGCGGTTTGTTTTCATTGCAATTGGGAAATTGATCATCGTTGTTTGTTAATTTTTTTATTTCTTCTTTTATTATGATTGTTTTATAATGTCTGCAAATAAAAAAGGGGGGAATAGAGAAAAGTAGATAGAAGTGCTTTTATTTGGATTGTAGTAATTTACAACGGAGAAAATAAGAGACTGTTTTTGCAAATGTTGGTAAACAAGCGATATACGTTAGAAATTGAAATGGCCTTTGAAGCGCAGGTAGTTTCGGTTTCGCAATCAAAATATTTGGAATCTCTTTCCCTCGTTACTCTTGTCTAATAAAAACGTTGTTTTGCAATTTAAAGTTTCCCAATCCGACACTTTCCAGCGCGAGTTTCGATTCGCTTCAGGTTCGACGTATAGCCGGCCGATACGGTTTCTGCTAGCGATTAATATTTAACGAATCAACCCAGTTTGCTTGCAAAAACCTTAAGGTAGAAAATTGGCGATGCTATGTAGGTGAATTGAGGCGCGATTGAAGTGTATGCAATTTGACATTTTTACCGAAAATTTTATCAAAACGTGTTGAAGTTAGTTAGAAAAATTATTTTAACAAAAGGGATTTACTAAAATATGCAACAAAAATATCTGCATCATGTTTATTTACTTTGTTTAAATACTTATATAATTAAACATTGATGAAAATGTAACTCATAACTACATAACAAAGGTCAGCGTTTTGCAGAAGTTTTACTTTGTACCTCAGAGTTCTGAGTAAATAGTGTTGGTACACATTTTTCTCTCTCAAAAATAAAAAAAAATTAAGCATTAAAGGATATCTAAGATTTCTACGTTTTTCTACAAACTCGTCAGTTTTTAAACGAAAATGTTGCAACATCGCTGATCTCTATATGCTGCGTAAATTTAAATGCGTAAATTTTCGTGCGTTCATTTCTTGGAAAATCTTGGAAAAGAGCCAAGCTGTTCTTTTGTCTATTAACTTCTACAACTCACTCTGAAAAGAATATTTTTACTAATAAATCAGTTATAACTTACACTAATATGTCAGCATTTTCATGTAAATATAACTTATGGTAATCTCAAATATACACTACTGCATTGAATATAATAATTTAAATTTACTGATACATTAGTGCCAAATAGGGTTATTAATAATTTTTTTTAATAAAATCAAACTAATCAGATTTACTTATTAAATGCATCTAATATAATATTACAATAACATAAATATGGCGATTAATATATTCGTAATAATTTAAATGGAAAATAGTAATAATTTATCAACAATAATATATTAATTATAAACTTTTTATATTAATCATTGAAAAATTATGGATTTGCTAGACACATATTTGATATATTTTGATACAAATAATCGTCATATAAAAAATAGAATTCGGATTTACACATTGTTTATCAAGAGTTTATATTTTATTTTAATGTCAGTTTTGACGATACAAATTCTTATTTTATCAATTTTCTGGTCATCTTTAATAAGAATTACAACAACTGAATTAGAGAAATGCCCAGTTTAAAAATAATGGTAATTGTCTGTTTAATATTTAATTCTTTAACTAATAAAAATAGGAAACAAATTACTTTCAATGTTAAACAATAGAACATTTATTTTCATAAAGTTATAAACTTATTTTTTTAATAAGTAGAATTTAAGTAGAAATTAAATATTTTCTACTAAATTTTTAAATTGACCAAATTATCACTTGCAAAAACATTACTATCTTAATTTTAAATTTAATTTGGATAATTTAATTTTAGAATATATAGTATTATTTTATCAGTTGATAAAATCGTGATAATCAGTGAAGATTTTTGCTTGATTTAAATAATTTTTTTTAAGTTATCGATTTAAATCACTCGATATTAATCACTTGATATAAATCATAACAATCCCAGTGTCAAATGTATACTTTTCCAGTGCGTTCTCCTCGACATACATCAATTTCAACCCTGCATCGAGTAACTATCCTCAGTTTTTTCTACCTTAAATAGCGTGATTGCAACGTTATTTTCGCGGCATCCATCATTGATGACTTCTAACTTTAGCCGAGGCGACTTGGGTTATAGAACCGGGGCCCTATCGAAACCAGCGGCGATCCGTTCGCGTATCGCGTTTCAGTCGAAGAAAAAGTGCGCGCTAATTAGCAATGCTGTTGCGCGTTACACGTGGGCGATCCAATCATGAAATTGACTTGGTCACGCATGTCGCGTGGCATTGTGTGCCGCGAAAAAGTTGCGCGTTTTTGTCCGAGCGCGGAAACACGCACATGCGGAAAACCGCACGCTGAGTGGAAACTCGATCGGAGCGTCGCATGTACACAGTTCAATCAATGATGCTCCTCGGATTTGATGCAGGAACCACCGCGTCAAACTACCTTAGCGGAGCTCAATTTGCGACACGTGACCGAAGCTCCACGCTGCTCTTTCAAGGGCGAACATTTTAATAATCAATTCGTGGCGACCGTTATTGCTCGGCGCGCAGTAACTCAATTTCCAGCATTCGTTAATGAGCGCAAAGACGTTAAGTGTCCTTCGCTGAGGCCGCGAAAAATGGGGGACGGTTTTTTTTCGTGTTTTTTATCGCTAGAAGTAATTAATAAGTCTTTTTTCGTTAGTTTCATTTTCAGAAAATTGATATTCAAATAAAGGGGACTTTAGTTTTGTAATTTGTATTTAATTAAGTGATTAATCAAAGGAGTTTTTTCCAGTTACGAAAATATGAGTAATTGATTAATCGTTCTTGTAAAAAAAAGTCTATAAAATTGGGTTCAAATATATGGTTCTATTTATTGGCGGTTACTTTCATACATTTTTTTAATACCTAAAAATCTTTGCGACAAACCGGAATGTCTTAAAAGATATCTTAAAAATCGTCATGAAAGACTAATGTATTCAACCTGAATAAAAATATAACTCAATCAAGTTTCGAATAGTATAAATGTCGATTCTTAAAGCTTTCAATTTCACTGAAAAATAAATACGCTATTTAAGCATAGCCTTTTCTGAGAATCTGTCTTTGTTTACGTTACACATAACCAAATACTTCGACCTTTGTCTTTTCCCGGGAAAAGGCGATGCTTACATA
>JABFPB010004977.1:0-13996 GCA_022817645.1 Ceratoteleas bidentatus
GTCGCTCTGAAACAGCAAATCCGGCTGCGGGACCTGCGGCGACACAGCAAATCCGGCTGCGGGACCTGCGGCGATTCAGCAAATCCGGCTGCGGGACCTGCGGCGACTCAGCAAATCCGGCTGCGGGACTCAAGGCGAATTCATTGGTTTTCTATTTCGTACGGCGCCGCGCCTTTTCTTGCGGCGCGGCTCGTTTTCGTCCGGCTTGCGGTGACGTTCCGACGCCGTGCGGCGCCGCAACGTTTTCGATTGTTTTTCTGTTTTGAAGACAAATTAACATTCAAATTTTTAAAGTTGAATGTTACAAAGGTCAAAATCAAAGATGCATCTATTTTTATTGGACGAAAGTATAAATACTTTGTAGTGAAACGAATCCATTCTTTACCTTAAAATAAATCCGTTCATATTAAAACGAAATTGAATGAAAAAGAACAGAATGATAGTAAAACTACAGTCCTATAAAACGGTAATTTCGAAGACTGTATTATCATACGGAAGGTTGGAGCACTTCGTATATATTTTTTCTACTGTGAGCTTTTGAGAACTCTCTAAATTTAAAAAAGTGAATATTCACTTTTTTGAAGTGCATAATCACTTTTAAAGTTATAGTTCTTATTCAGTCAGAATATTCACTTTTTGAAAAAGTTAACTTAAATAAATTATGGAAAAGTGAAGTATCGACCAATTAGAATTGACCAAAAAGTTTGTGTGAACAAAAACTTCAAGTAGAAATTCCACTTTTCATAGTTAATTCAACTTTTCAAAAAGTGAAAAACGATTCACTCTCCATAAAAAACTTCATTTTTTCAAATTTAGAGAGTGTATATTATCCTACACTCTAAGAAAAGGTCATTTTAGTTGATTATGAAAACATTCCTTTCATTATGAATACATTTCTATCCATATTAAAGCAATTTGTCTTGTGCAAATATTAAATGGAAAATATTTTTATCATGAAAGAATTCTTATCATTGCGAATAGTCTGTTTTAAGAATATATAGTATGCGCTTATTACCCCTCTAATACCCCTACACTGAAAAAAATGTGTAGTTGGCACTAGTATACAAACACTGTCAAAAATCGACGGTGTACAGTGTTAATTATAGACGGTGTTACATTTTCGGTGTAAAACAAATAATCAAGAAACGTGTTAAAATAACACTATGGAAAGTGTAAATGGATTATGTCCATTCATTTTCCTTTTAGTTCACTGTCTGGATTAAATCTGCGCGCGAACACGAAAAAGTGTAAATATGTAATCAACGCAAGTTTATGCCGCGGCGCGCCGGCAGCGCTCTCTGCCGACGCTCGGCAGTACCGCCGGCATATTTTCGAGCATTGAACGGTCTTTGTTTTGAGCGTTGCCGAAGTAACTTCAAGATGGATTTGGAGTCGACTTTGAAGAAAGTTAAAATCAACGATCGTGTACAATGGTTGGTTGTGAAAGCCGCGATAAAGAATAAACCAACCTACGCAGAATTTGCTATAGCAGGTTAGTATTTAATTTGGTAAACATATATTAATAACAACATTAGGATGAGTCATATTCAAGGAATATAAGTTATTCCTTCGTACATTACATTAATTAGTTATGAATGTTGTTTTACAGTCGTTGAACGATTCAATCTTCGCAACTTTTACGTATGTGATGAGGATGACGTCATTGTTGACGAAATTACGTTTCCTCTGTTTCCGAACTGCGTGTTTACAATACGGCCAACCGAAGAGTCCGAATCGTCTGATCAAAAATCTGTAAATGACAACGTGTATGTGCTCAGCTCAGCTACTATTGAATCAATTATCTCTGATCAACAACCTAGTCCAGAAAAAGAGGAAACTCTCGACAATACAATTCAGCCTTTTACAGCTCATTTGGTAAGATTTTTTAATAATTATAAAAATTGTTTTTAATTAAAAATTTGTTTTTAAATTTAAAATTGGTTTTAATTTTAAAATTGTTTTTAATTAAAAAAATGATTTTAATGATTATATTACATTTTGTTGAATCTCATATAAACTGCATAATGTTTTGTTGTAAGCAATATTTTATTTTCTTGCATAAAAATAGTATTTCAAAAAATTTGTTTTACTTGCATTTATTTTTATAATCATTAAAATTGTTTTTAATTTTAAAATTGTTCTTAATTGATAAAATGGTTTTAATAATTATATTAAATTCTTTCGAATTTAATATGTACTTATACGAAATAAAAAATTGCATTCAACAAAACGTTATTTATATAAAATTCGAAAGAATTTGCAATTGTATGTCTTACTTCCAAATAGAGTTTGCATGACGAACTGAAGGCACTACCTGCAAGTCAAGAAATATTTGACGAGTATGAAAAGCTGAATACTCTGACATCAAAAAGACGTCGTACTCTTGTGCAGTTAGTGACTCATTGTATGACAGCGAAGTATGGTGATCATCCGAGTAAAGATGTGAAGACATCTTACGCGGCTCAAATTGTTACTTTGTTTCCTGCACTGCGGGATACAAGTTCTGCTTTAGGATACGTATGTACATCACACCCAATATATTTGTACATAATGAATATCTAATTTTATTTGATTTTTGATTAGTTCCTCTAATCAATTTTATGTTTATTAGATTTATAACATGTGCAAAGCTTACTTTAAAAATACAGCAAATAGAAAAAAAATTGATTTTATTTATTGATAATATTGTTTATACACGATGACAATTTTATGAATCCTGTTCTTTAAATCTGCAATCACTATATTGTTTTTTGAGCTATATACCCAAGAAGCGATATTGCAGTTGTTTAAATTCGATATGTAATATAAGGTAAATGTACCAATGAATGGACAGTTATGTCCCAATGTCTGGACACTTGATTTCGTTAAATATTAAAAGAAATATAGTCGAAAAATTAAATATTGGTGTCTACCTTATATGTATAATTTCTCAACCATTTAGATAAAATTGTATATAAATTGTATAACACATAACGATTCAACATTAGTGTATTTTATGGATACAATTAAATCAATTTAACATTTCATGGACAAATTGTCTAGCAAAAGAAAAATTACTTATGAACAAATTACTTAATTTTTTGAAACGCTAAATAATATTCTATTATCCAATTAAATTCTAAAAGAACAATTATTACGGATTTCATGAATAATAAATGATTTATTACAATTTACAGGAGGCGTTCTATGATCCAGTCTCAGGATATGGTTACTTATCGACACGATTAAAAAATAGTTTCCGCGCAAAGAAGAAACTAACAAACACCAAATCAACTACTCCTCATCCTAATGTTCCCATTGCAACGAATATTCAACGTCCTACATACTCTGAAGCTGAAGTGGATCACAGTTTTTCATTTCTGAAACAAGCCGATCCTAAGACGCAGAAAGAGGACATCGAGTTAGCAACGCGGAAAACGTTTTCGCTTCGAGAGAGTTGTCGGAAAGACATTTTAACCAAATTTCCGCGCTTTTTGGACACTCCTAATTTGGTAAAAATTACATATCTATAATTATTAATAGTTTGATTTCAGTAGGCTCCCAATAAAAAATTCGACCTCCTATTACAAAAATCGACCAATTTTCATTGACTGATTTTTTTTATCAAAGCTTTCTTTTAGTTTTTCAATAGAAATGTTGAAAATGTTGTTAATTTTGCCAAGAAAATAAATACGAATAATACCATCTTCAAAATGATATAGATGTCAGTATTACTTCTTTAAACAAATTTTTTAGTGGCATCTCACAGGAAAATGTACTATGGAGCAATGTGGATAGGAATTTTAAACAAAGCTATTCAAAAAACATATTTTTGCAAATTGACTCATCAGCATTCTTTTATTTTAAAATCTTTAAACTCAAACATCTTAAAATCACAAAAAATAATTAAACTCGGCTTTCTTCAAAGCCAGGGTGGCAATTCTAAAGATGAAACAAAATTCCCTGACCAAAAATCTTTCCACTTAACGTGTTCACAGATTTTTTATTTTTGATAATAAATAATGACCGAGGTAAATGTACCTCTTTGTGATAGTGATCCCATTTCTGTTAAATTCATTTTGAGAAAATTGGTTCAGTGTCACTAATTTTTTATAGGAACAAACCTAACGTAAATTGTTTAATTTGCTGACGAATTTAATTATCCCTGCTCAATGTTCAATATGAAAATTTGACATTCAATAGATTAACAAATTAAACTATAATTACTAATAAAATATATAAAAATTTCCTGACATTCATAAAAATTCCCTAACTTTTCCCAGACTTTTCCAAAAATTGAAAATTCCCTAACTTTTCCCGGTTTCTCAGGTCAGTCGCCACCCTGCTGATATAACTTTTATTTTCGTTTTATATGTAATATTATTGTGTGTTGAAACACCGGAAACACCACAATGTATAGGATATTTTAATTACATTTCATATTTCAGATTTTGTTGGAGTTTGAACTGATGTTTCCCGATATATACAAAACAAGGATTGATCCAAACATCATTTTAAATGTCGGCAATTTGCAGCTTCCACCTCCCGTATCCGCTGTTCCTGCAAATGATGGTATATAATGGACCGATAATTCAGTCTGAAATTTGTGTTAAGTCTTCTGTGAAAAAACGCATAGGATGTTAAAGCTACTTATGCAACTTAATATTTCTTAATACTTCAATTTGTTACAAAACTAGTAAGGAGTACCTTATTCATTGATTGCCAATGTCTAATTGGTTGGCATTTTTGCTCTATATGGAGAGATATATGTGAAACTATTTTAAACTATTAATGATAAATATAATTCAAATTAAAATTAAATTAAATTTTGTGAAAATGATTGCTTTATATGATAATTATAGTGCTGCATATATTTTAGACTGGGATAAAACAACGCAAAGTTATATAACTTTACTGAAGCTTCTACCACCATCTGCTAAAGGTAGATCCAAAGCTGCTCGAGGCAAGTTGGTCGATATTGACGAAAAGCTCATCGTGTTCGTAAAGGTTGCCCTCCATTTTTGTTTGTACATACTTATCAAATGTTTTTCATTCAACATATCAAATGATACTATATTTTTACAGATAGGTACCCCATTGACCGAATTACAACTGCAAACTCGCCAACCTTGTCTCTTAGCAGTTGGTTCAAACAAAAGTTCCATCAGTAGCTACTATATTGCAGTAGATGATCAGTTCATACCAATCCAAACTGCAACACCTGAAGATGCCTTCGATCAGCTGTTCAAGTGCTATTTTGTACTGAACGTGGAATACGATCCTGATCTGAAAAACTTCTTTGTATTCATACAAAGTTACTTTTATGGAATGCAGCAGAAAGTCGTATTCACTCCTCGAATGCGCGAAGTCCGTTCTTGGTTGAATAATCACGAGACTTGAATTATTATTTTGCAAGTGTAAAGATACTTGTTTTACAATATGGTTTCTTTTAATTGTTTCATTTGTTCTCAAGATTTGTATTCGCGAAAAGATGTTGCCAAGCATTTGCGTAGTGTTCACGCGTTATTAGATGGACAATTCTTACGCTTGCAATGTTGTTTTAAAACTTGTAATTGTGTTTATGAAAGCTACAATGGGTTTTTGAAACATTTAGGTACACATGAGGAGAACAATGGCCCCATAGAGAAAACACAAACAGTCGTTGATTTTAGAGCTGAACCATCTTCTTCTAAAAACATTTCTTCCAAAAGTAAAGTCTCTGATATTAAACAAAAATTATGTGATGAAAACAAGAAACGTGAAACTTGTTCTATTCATGAAATGATTAACAATTTTGTCATAGAACAAGAAGCGTCAAATATACCAAAGATGCGTATCAATACAATAGTGAGTGGTACATCAAGTATAGTTTATAAAGTTATTAGTGACCTTTCGAAGATTTTACAAGAAGAGGGTTCATCAAAAAGCGCTAGATTCGACCAATATTTACTCAACCAAAAACAATATTTTAGACGTATGGGTACGAGTTATATGAGAGATAAGTTTTTTAACGCATTACCGGGAATGGTAAAATCGATATTCAAGGTTGTCGCTTCACGATTCGATAATGTATTTATTCGAAGACTGAACACGCATTCATTACAAAAGTTACCATGTTGTATATCTTACATACCCATTCTCGAAACCATCAAATTTGTGTTGTCTTTGTGTTGAATTTGAAATCTAAACCACAAGTTATAGAAAGTTTTCGTGATGGTTTATATTTTAAAAAACATCCTTTATACCAGTTGTCGGAATTTTCATTAGCGATACAACTGTATTTCGACGAATTTGAAAATGTTAATCCCTTAGGTTCGAAAACAGGGAACCACAAAGTTGGAGGTGTATATTTTATTATAAGAAATCTTCCACATTATTATTATTCCCAGCTAACTCATATTCATCCAACTCTCTTATTTTACTCTCTTGACCTGAAGGAATCGTCGATTAACGAAATTATGTCACCCGTTATTGAGGACATAAAAAAACTTGAGCATGAGGGAATAATGATAAATGGAAAGGTTTTTCGAGGAACATTGTCTGCAGTGACTTTTGACAACTTGGGAGGGAATATGTTATTTCGATTACCGGAATCGTTCCACGCAACGTATTACTGTAGAATTTGTGTTGCTTCTTTTTCTGAGTGTAGGACGATGGTTACTGAAGTCAATGATTCTTTGCGATCACAGTTCTTGAACAAAAATAGTGATATTGATAGGAACATCGGTGTCAAGGAAGAAACAGTTTTAAATAATTTAAATTATTTTAATGCGTTTGAAAGTTTAACTGCGGATATTGGTCACGACATTTTAGAAGGAGTTGCTCCTTTAGAAATTAAGCTTTTTCTGAAGGACTTGGTTTTCCACAAGGTAATAAGTATAACAGCCATCAACAAAAGAATTGCTTTGTTCAATTATGGAATTATTGAGATGAGTAATAAGCCAAGCCCTGTAAATATCGAGAAAGCTGGTAATTTGTTGGGTGAAAGAGCAATGCAGATGTGGTGCTTGCTTCGTTATCTGCCACTGATTTTAGGCGACATTCTCCAAAAAGTGCGAGAAAACTTTGAAAGTGTATATAGGAAGTGGGAAGTTATATTGTTGTTAATACAAATCACTGAAATAGTATTTGCTCCGTCTCTAACTGAAGATATGTTAGTGTACCTGAAATGTCTGATAGAAGACCACCACATTCGTTTTTTATCAGAGTTTGACAGGAAACTTACACCTAAGCATCATTTGATGGTGCATTATCCGACTATCATAAAAATGATGGGTCCTTTAAAACACCTGTGGACGATGAGATGTGAAGCCAAACACAATTATTTCAAAGATTTGATGAAGCACTACAAAAATTTCGTTAATGTTATTCACTCTATGTCCAAACAACACCAAAAACATATGTACTACAAATGGAACATTGAAAAATCGGCTGAAACTAATATAAAGACAGGCAAAACTTCTGCTGTACGTTTTGGAGATATTGTTGCTCAATATAATATTGAAAACACATTAAACATCAGTCCAAGTCAAACAGTCTTTGAAACTGAAAAGGTTTCATATCACATCGAATTTAGACCTTCGTACTTCATTTGCGTGAAAGATGACAATAGCGACTTGCCAACTTTTATGGAAATTATAACAATATTTATTTTTAATGATTCTCCTTATGCAGTATTATTACCATGGAAAACAGAGAGTTTTCATTATATCTATTGGGCATATAATATCGTTAATGTTAATGCAAATAAATTTGTAATGAACATCTTACATTTAAAGCACATGCAAGCTTATAACTTGCACCAAGCGCATGGTAAAATCGATTTTTACATTGTTCCAAAGTACGCGATAATTTAAAATACATGTATTGTTTAGTTTATTTGTAAAAAATACAGATCTTAATATATATACAATGCTTTTTTATTTGTACATCCCGATTTTATATAAATATCAAAAATTATCTTAAGTACTATCGGTACAGACAGGGTTAAAAATATACTCCAAATTAATTCTCGTTGAAAGTGTATAGAATATTTGTATACAGGGAAGCTTGGGATAACGCGGGACACCTCATTTTTTACGTAAACGTAAAATAATTATTAATTTTTTCGAAAATAATGTAAAATAATTCATTCGTAAAAAAACATATTATACCAGTTGTCTAATGTATTCGTTGACATCACAAGTATGAAGGTCTGACCCTTCATACTTGTGATTTTACACTTTATGGGTGTAAATCAAAGTCATTAACACCACTGGAATATTTATCGTTTACCAAATGAGGTATTATTTACACCAAATAGTGTCACTATGTACACTGCCATTTTTAATCTTTAAATTTACACCGGCTACGGTTACACTTACACCAAAATTTAACACGAAAATTGATGGACCGATATAGACACGATTCCGTGTTAAATTTTACACCGAATTTTTGACAGTGAATGGTTGTCATAAACTACAGTATGGCTGATTTTTTATGTATGATAAAAATTTACAAATAAAAATTTATTATGCTATGTTATATACTTTGTTGTTTATAATGTTCGTTAGAATATTTTTAGTTTAACGTTTCAGTTTTGGTTAATATGCATGTATATTTTGTAGGCGTTTAATCGTTTTTGTACTAGACCTGAACTTTTCACTGAATGTTTTGAGTTTTTAATGTATGAAGGTCCATCTGATATAAGTACGTTACATTTTATTTTCTACCGGGGATTTCAATTCGAAAATTCAAAGCAACATATCACGGTTCATTTGTTTTATCTCGGCGTGTAACCTGGGATATCAGTTTGCATTAAATACGTACTCCAAACGGAAGCTCGTTATTTGTTGTTGTTAACTGCTATTCGGTTAAAAGTGCATATTTCGAAACTTGGGTGAATATAAAAAGTACACAACTCCAAAGTGAAGTAATAATAATTATAATTAATAATGAATGGAATAATTGAAGGCTTTTTAGGGAGTTATAGGGGAACTGCTAGCTTTAAGGCCATGACTGAGAGTTATATTAACATTATATGATCGCAATGCGACATATGTCTGACTGATACCTTACCAATGTCTGATCAATGTCTGACCAAAGTCTGACCGACGTTTGACATATTAATATCTTTTCTATCTTTGACCTATTTCCGATCGATATCTATTTGATATCTAACAGATCTAATCGATATCTTATCGATATCTAATCAATGTCTATTTGATATCTTATCGGTATCTGACTAGGAACTGACAGGTATAGACAGGTATTAACTTGACACTGGATTGACAATTGGAAAATGACTAACTACCATTTAACCGATACCAGACCCATTCTGACCGACATCTTACCGAGTTACTTACCGATATGTGGTAAACATTTGTTCGATATAAGCGGAAGCTCATCTATATTTGGGTATATATTGCCCGTATAATTCTCATATAGACATATATGAGATTTTATACGTACCATATGTAAGTTGTATGCAATAATTAATCGACCAATTAAACACATCAACAAAGTCATTCTGACAGTTAAAAAAAATCGAAAAATAACTCTGGAATAGATCAGAAATTGCATTTCTGACAAGGAACTGCCCTGATAGAACACCAATTTTATATATATCTAGTATATGTATATTATATGTATAAAGATCCATCTATAATATGTATAAGAATAAATCTGCTCCATCGGGGAAATCTAATTTTTTGTGGGTGAATAATTTTCGACCCAATTACGAAAAATGACAATTTGTAAATAATAAAAACGGTCTGTGTTTCAAACTCTTTTCTCATATTGGATTAAATATGCGTTTACGCTAGCGATTATGATAAAAAACAAAGTTCTAACATGAATTTACAGAAAATGGGCGATGTGAAGAAAACAACTTTTTTCGATTTTTGTTTTGGCTGGTAAAATATCTAATTAAGCAACTTTCGTTCATTTACTATATTCGTTCTACATCATGTACACATTACAGCATGCAACATGAGTGGAAATATAACAGTTATCGGAAGTGGTTTGAGTACAACGTTCGTCGGAGAAAAGAAACGCTTTCTCGTTATTTATTGCAAAAAAAGAGGAAGCTCAGAAGAAAAAGAGGTCTAGGAGGTGGCATGTTCGCCCTATCAATACCTTACGAAACAAAGAAAGTGTTTATTTTAACTTGCTGGAGGAAATGCGCTTGTGGGACACTGAAAAATATTTCAATTTTATGAGAATGCTACCTTCAACGTTCGACATTTTGCTCCGAAAAGTGGGACCATTTTTGGTGAAGAATCCCAACTATCGTGCAGATACTATAACGCCTGGACAGAGACTGGCTCTCACGTTGAGGTTCACATAATTTATTTTACATTTGTCTAAGGTGAAAAGGGGTGCAGTGATCACGCTTTGAAACTAAATATGCTTAAGGCTCATAGTTTTTACTACCCAGTGGGAAATTGCCAGGGCAACAAATTGCCAGTGCTGAGCCAATACTCGAATTATACCGCAGAGTACTAACGTGGTCAGAGTCGGACCAGTAATTGGATATTTGTTCTTTTCCCTCTGGGTATGATTGTAAAATTGATCATTTGTAACGCTACTCACCTTTCATTATAAAATTTATATTTAAAAATTAGCTAATGATACACTGAAAAAATGACTTGATTCGGGTAACGATGCAGGAATATTTACACCAGTATTGTTGGGTGAACTGTTCTACCAATAATGCCAGTTTATTTCATCAAGCATACCAATAGGTTTACATTTGAACGTACAGTTTGTCTGCATTGAAACGTACTGTACATTTGGCGCACGATCGTACGTTTAGGATCAAGCTACATCTAGAAATCTAGAATTTAGATCTAAAATTAAGTTCTAATTTGACATGCTTACGTTCGTAATTTTGTTGATGCTTGATTTGAAAAAAATTTATTTTTTTAGAAATGGATGTTTGTAAAAAATGAAGCGAGTAATGTAATGTAATATTCAAATGTGTTAAAAAACACTTTGATTCTATTAACAAAATGTAATTATTATCATATCAAATACGAATGGGATGATTTGTATGAAAATATAAATAATTCATAAATACTGTTTTCTATGTAACCAATGTTCTTACTCTTTAATGATTAGCAATTTTACACTCTAAAAACAGTCCCTTCATGATGAGAAGAATATTCTTCTCATCAGTGGATTTTCCACTTGAATATGATCCAAGAATATTTCCACTTATGATAAGAATAAAATCCTCTTGGCAGTTTTATTCTCAACGTAAGTATAATTATTCTGATCATCAGCCATAATAGTTTTATAAGCAGTACAATAATAAGTTTATGATAAGAATAATGAAAGTTGTTGAATATTACGATGTTCCGACATAACCTCAAATGGTTTAAGTGCCATAAAAGAAAATAACAACACATGTGGTAGAAATTCGTACAGTGATTCAGATAAAGTTATTCAAATAAAGTATCAAATTGAATTGATGTGACATTGTAGAATTTCACATCAATTCAATCAAATATATTTGCACAAACGGCATTTGCAAACAAACGATTTTGCAAAGAAAAAGACTTGCAAAACGGACAACGATTCGAACACGCGAAGCCGAAGTTAGTTGGGAGAGATTTTTGGTCTAGGAGTAGCAGACGAGAAAAGCCTTCATAGATACTTTCTCTCTCTTACACCACTGAAAGATAGAGAGAAAATACTTCGTTCTGTGATTCTGAAAACGTTTAGAACTGGATATTCGTGAGAATAAAATCCTCTTATTATAAGAATATTTTCGGTCAATTTCAACTATTATCGTTTCATTTGACGAAAATTTTATTTTGAGCATAAGAACCCTTGGTTTCTCAACGTCATCCAAATATTCTGCATGAAAGCAGATGTCGTTGCAGTATTAGAAGATTTATACTTAGAAGATTGTATTCTTAGCATAAACCTAATATTTTTAAGAGAGTTCGTACGCTGCTCATTTTCTTCGTGCTTAAATGTATCACATAATCCAGAGTTACATTTCTTTTTTTCTCAAGTCGTACGATTCAAAGCAATTTCATCTTCAAATAAGACAAGCCACACAAACTCTGCCACACGTCGATTACTTCAAAACTCCGTCCATATTTCTTCCATAACGTGGTTATCCCTGCCATGTAATCTAATTACCAAAGACAATTAACGGGGAATATACATGTAGATTTGTCAAAAACTCGATTTTTTTACATATTCCCAATCTACAACATTTCAAAAATATTTCTTCGCCGAATTCCATTTGAATGAATCGGAATATTCTTGGTTCAAGTCAACATAGTTTTCCGATAAGAATTCGAATCTGTATCTAAGAACACTTTCCACCGTAGTCAAAACGAAATCAGATGAGCTAGAATAGCATTCCGGTTGTGTCAACCGGGCAGCGCGCTTGCCAGACGCGCGCATGCGCAGTAGCGCCAGTATTGTTTCTGTTTATAAGGAACTCTATATATCTTTGTTTCTGTTTATAAGAAACCCTTTATTCCTGTCAGTCAGGCGAAATCATTCGTATATCAATAAATAAATTATTAATTATTGTATAAAGATATGTTTGGGAAATAGTTATTGTTTTATTGTAACCTAAGAAACAATTCCAGTAACATTTTTAATTGTCTTTTTACATTAATTTTGTTGAACTAAAACATGTGAGTTTAATAATGTTGAAAATATGATAATATGAACATTCACAACATAATTCTTATTAATATATGTAAATGGGAATATATGTAGTAATGGGAAAAACTGTAGTAATGTGATATTTGGAGAGGTAAAGGAAACAAATTGTTTGCATACGTTATATAGTGTAAAATCTGTATTCTTATAACAAATCTAGCAAATACATGCAATATTAGAATTTTCTTCACATACTAATAAGTACCACATAACGCTATACACAGATAGCCGAACTTTAATATTGAACTATTTACATGCATCCGCATAATATTCATTAATGCATGTAAATAGTGTAATTATAAGAATGCGGGTCTATGATTCATATAACATCAAACAGCAAATGTCTGTTATCTGCTCTTTCATAAATGTTATTTCTAATATCGGACAACGATCAGAATACGGATAATCATCGGATGACGATCGGATGACGATCGGATGATGATCGGATAACGATCGAATGACTATTAGATAACGATCGGATGACGATGGGATAACAATCGGATAACGATCGGATGACGATGGGATAACGATCGGATAACGATCGTATGACGATCGGATAATAATCGGATAACGATCGGATAACGATCGGATTACGATCGGATAACGATCGGATGATGATGGGAAAACGATCGGATGACGATCGGCTAACGATCGTATAACGATCGGATAAAGGTCAGATAACGATCGGATATCGATCGGATAACGATCGGAAAACGATCGGAAAAAGATCGGATGATGATGGGATAACGATCGGAGAACGATCGGATAACGATCGGACAGCAGTCGGACAACGGCCAGACAGCGGCCAGAATACATGGAGAGTATAGGCAGGCAACGGGCAGGCAACGGTAAAAAATGGTAACAACTGGTAAAAAATGGTCGAAAAATAGTCAAAAATGGTACAAAATAATGAAAAACTGGACGTCAGTCATTGCAAAATTTGAAAAAAAATTTATTTTTTACATTGATCTACAAATTTTGTATAGCCTATAACCATCTCGAGATTTCAAGGATTCCGCCTGTGAAGTCGGTATTTTGAAAGCTGTATGCTCGAACAAACACACAAACAAACAAACAAACAAACAAACATATATTCCCATTTATAAATTAGTAAGGATTAATATTAATAAATAATAAAATAAGTAATCAATTATATAATGTTATTGTGATGAGTACATTTCGTTACTTGTTAACAAATAAAATAAACTCATTTAAATGTTAAAACAACAATTATATTTGCTTTTAAAGGATTGAATATTCAATTTCCAATGACATCTATAAATATTCAATAATTTTTCTATTAAATTACCAATAAAAATGATAAATTTATGATACGAATTGATTAATT
>JABFPB010004978.1:0-13989 GCA_022817645.1 Ceratoteleas bidentatus
TGACCGGACTCGTGACGTGTCGTAATGATATATTCCTTCCCTTGGTAAGAAATGTGTAACTTTCCGCCCTGTTCCTCGAACGGAAATTGAGTACATTCCTTGCATTTGATACCAAAAGCACAGTGTGTACCGCGGGAAGAAAAGACTTACTTTCCGCCCTTGGTGCACAATGTACTAATTCTTTTAAAGATATTACATTTTTAACCAAAAGAACATAATTACTTTAATAGCTCCTACTAATAAATATTTCTCAAGTTACAAATTACAAATAATTATTATTACTCCGCTAAATTATCACACATTTAACATGATTTTATGTCGATGCAAAATGTAGAATCGACATTACGATTTTCTGATTGTTCCGTTAGGGTGTCTAGCTTACATGTCTTATCGCACTTGTCACAAAAAGTATCGTAAGCAACACGGGAGAAAAATAGGCTTCCAACTAGGGTTACCAGACGTCCTGATATCGCAGGACGTGTTCTGCTTTTTCAGCGCTGTCCTGATTTCCTGACTTTTTCTCAAAAGTCCTGATTTTTTAAGCAAATTCAATTTGTTGACATTATTATTAGCCGTTATGATCAGGGGTAAAATAGACATATCCATATGAAAAAATCTCAAAAGTTCTCATGTGAGAAATAGACATGATTTCTGATATGAGAACTCGCATATCTCATAAGAGATGTGAAATAACATCATGGGATATGAAATGAGCAATCATATGAGATCTCCTGGGATAAAAGTTCCAGGAAATTCCTTTGGGTATCCTGCATATTTGTTCTCTTTTCCAGACAAATCACAAAACATGTCCAACGTTTTGCAGGAAATATCCTTGATTTGCACGGAAATATAACAAAATTACCAGGAATCTTTAACGTGGGCTCACATCTCATATGGGATCTCGTATGAGAAATTATGTCAATTTCCCATATGAAATCATGACATTTTTACATAGGGATAAGTGTTTTCTGTGATTGTTTAAAAATCTAAATTCTTAATTTAACAAAAATTCCTTTATTACCACATAAATGCCATTAAAACATTTTTTTACGACCACTCTAATATGTACATTACAAAAGATTATGAATAAATCGTTAATAGCATGATTTTTCATTAATTAAACATTTTTCAACCCAGCGACCTTTTTTTACTGTGAAAATCTCCTGACCCAATGTCCTGATTTTTTGCCCAAACGTCCTGATTTTTACAATAAGCCTTCTGGTAACCCTACTTCCAACTCGTGAGATTGGAAGCCTATATCGTCCCACGTCGGAAAATGCCTACTTTCCTCCTTAGGTGCACAATGTTCTATGGGCATCAGACATCCCGAACACGGTCTAACCCATGTCTCACAATTCGGGACGTCTGAAGTCTCGAATTCAGGACCTCAGACGCACCGGTATGGCGCTTGGGTCGTACTAACTTGAAATTCCGGAAATTCGGGACATCTGAGCTCCCGATACGGACCGCCTCAGCTCTCGTCACTCTGATGGCCCGAAGTATAAGACGTTAGAAGCGCCGGAGAGAACGGGCGTTCGGGAGAACTGATGCACCAAAATGTTTTCCGTATGCTATATGCTACTTTATACGCTTTTTGAAAGCTTTTTAAACTATTGTTAAGGACTGCGATAACGTTAGAAATAACTAGGCAATACATTTTCCAACAAATCCTTTTTATTCGTTTAATTATACAGCCTATACGTTCGTTTATACTGATATAATCGATATCATTAGCCTTGTCGAAAACATCGGCGTTTCCTCCACGGAGGCCATCTCGCTAAAATCAAACCCATTCAACTGTGTATAATTATATATAGAATCATTAAATTACGACGATCTAAAACAATCGCGCCTAGCGAGCGCCGCTGTCCCAGAGAGGCTGCGTTGCTGGCGCGCGCAGGCCCAATCAGCATTTGGAAACCGCACGATAAAATCTTCCAATGTGACGAAGGTGAAATACAAACTTGCCCGTAAGCAATTAAATCTCGAATAAAATAACGCTTTATTAAATATAACGTGTCAGATACGTAAAAAATGATATTGTACAGAAACTGTCGTCTGGTAATTATAAGATTAACTTCCCCAACGGAACCGAATTTTCAATACATTTTTGGCGAATGTTTAGCTGAATATCTACAGGTTTCTTGAACGTATCCGTTATATTTAAATGAATAATTGTTATTTGTGTAAGAACTCTGGACTGAATTGTAGTAACAGTTAATTGAATAGCTATTAAAAATTTAAGATGGCCATTTCATGGTTTACTAAGTAAAATTCGACACAGTTTGTAGGGGTCGGGCCGTCAGCATAAGATTACCGATGAAGGGTTACATTATATTTGGAACATTCAAGATTCCTGTATCAATATCCACAGAAACGTTCACCAAACGTTTATCAATCGGCTCTGTTAGGGTTGTATAAGTCCCCACTTTGTCGACGCCCCGACATTTTGGACCCTCGTGGGAAAACAATTCGCTCCGATATGTGCAACACTGATACTGTTTTAACCGATACGTAACAGTGACAAATCATCGGTTAAACTTAATAACTTGAAACCGTTTACTGATTACACATAAACAATTACACATTTGTAATTGTTTACGTATAAATATTTACATATTTATAATATATAAGATTATGCATGTCGTATTTATTGTATATATATGCATATATGAAAAACGAGGAACGTGCGAGTGAAAGCGAAGCGAAGGAGGGTTCAAAATGTGTCGCGTCGTGCGAGCGACGTCAATTCTCAACAATGACGAACAAATTCGAGGAAACGGAATATGTTGGGCTCGCAAGTGGAATGACGCGGAATACAATATACAGTGTCATAGGGACAGTTGCTTCTGGCTTTGGTATTTGGATATTGCGGTGGGTTGCAATGCCTCGTAGCGTGCGACTCTTCATCTCGTACACGATTATGCGCTAAGAGTATTATAAACTTCGATTGATTATAATTGTAATAAATCGATTTATTGTAATTATAATATAAATATAGTAAATCGATTTATTATATTATATCCCTAACGGAACAAAACGTTCTTTTAACGTTTTAAACGTTCAGAGAACATTTATTGGGCATTAAACGTTTAACAAACGTTCATAAAACGTTTTAAAGTTTGCGGTCCGTTAAGGATTATTCATACACACTCTCTCTCTCTTCTCTCGCTCATTCTCTCTCTCTCACAACCATCAATATTCTCGGGTCCCTCGGAAATCGTCGCTCGGAAGCATTTGAAACGGAGGTTGACAGTCGATTAACAACACCGTGATATCATCCTTACATGGCTAATTAATTCGAGTCCACAGAATGGCTAAAAGTGAAGGAAAAGTGGGACTCCGACAGGATTTGATCCTGGGCGCTTTCAGTGCGGCATTCCACAACAAGATTATGCAAAAATACTCGCGGACACTTCGAGACGAGCGTCAAACCGAATGATGCTCGACGCATTTGTGTCTGGATGGTGCGAATACGTCGCTTCTTCGGACTATTCGGAGAAATGGTCGGTCGCTTAGTTTCCTGCGATTTCGAGCAACAAAGGTGCAAAGGAAACTTGAAAATTATTGTCGAAATTACCCCGGGCAGCCGACCATTTCTCCTACACGAAACGTTATTTCTGCTGAGGATTAGACGAAGAAAAGCAAGTTTCGTAATTCTTGTTTGTCCTTCATTTTCGTCGATCGATCGATTATCATACGATGAGAGCTATATCGAGTAGGTTGCGTTATTGTACACACCGTAATCTTCGTTTATCGAACATCGCTCGCAAGTCGGTACCTAGCTGGCGACTTAATAGTGAAAAACTAATGCCTAGCATTTGTCCGCCCGAAGGGAATGTCCGAAAATATATCACCGTACGAAAATGTCCATTTTCGTACGGCAAAAGGTCTCGGTACAAAATAAATTACTTCTGTTTGTTCGTCTCTCTCGCGTCGCTTTACACCTATCCCGTGTCAGTCGGTCGTGATGCGTTTTTCTTCCCCGTGGAATATACAAAAGTTCGCTTCGAGCCGGTTTCTAATTGGATCGTCGTATCGCTGCCTGACTAGAAGTATCGTGCGCCGCGGGTCATTTGGTAAAAAAATATAACGCCACAAAATAAATCGTCTCTCCCGCTGCTCTCTATCTTCGTTATTCGCCTCAGTTGCTTCGAGTGCTCGCGTCTCCTCTTTCAATGTAAAAAATAACTGTAACTCAGTTTCTACTTTGACTGTAAAATTCAACTTTACCAGTATTATTACAGTAACTTTGACTTTTGCGAAGCTGATTGAATTATTTAAAAATAATGTTAAAATAATGAATCTTAACTGCCCAGGAAGGTGGCGATTCATTCACTGTGTTTATCTCACCTATATCTGACCCAAATAATATATGGGCCATGTATGGATCTGATATTCGTTATATTTAAATCATATACGGATCATATATAGTAAATATATGGATCAAATATTCGGCAATTATAAATATTCTTTTGAAGTATTCGAACTTCTGAACTGTTGGAATTTTTTAACTTTTCGAATATGTTCGAACTTTACTATCATTTGAACGCTTCGAACTATTCATTAACAGGGACAATTAAACCCACTAATTCCAATTTTGCCATAAAACTGTAATTTTACAGTAAAGCTTGAATTTTACAGTGGAACTGGAAACTTGTTTGTCTACAGTGTTGTGCGAATGTTTGGGCGGAGTGATCGGTCGATGAGATGAAACGGTCGTTTGCCAATGGTCCTCCGGGTCAATTCCTCGACTTGGCGGTCGTATTGTCCTCGCGTTCCGGTTGGAAGATACTCGCTCGGAAGCGTGCTTTTGGCTGCGCTGGCGCCCTCTACTTGGTCGGCTCCGCGCTTTGAGCTTGCTTTTCGATTTTGCGGGTAAACTCGGGGCTCATATGCGGCAGCGCGTGAGCGGGGTACGGCAGCACTGGTTTGCGCATGATCGTCGTCGAAGACTGCTTCGTCTTCGCGGCCTGGACGATCGGCTTGAACGTCGACACTTGCTGGCTGCCGCCGGTGAGGTGCATGTCCGCGAATTTGGCAACGATCTTCGGCGTTGACCGCGCTGGCACCGGCGAGCGCAGGGGAACCTGTGCCTCGCCGATCTGGTTCGAGCTCGCCGAGCGCACGATCTCCGCCGACTGACCGTCCGACGATTCCGGATCCGTGTCCGAGCGCTTGGTTTTCTATTGAGGAATTGCGACATTTAGTCGATATGTTTTTTGTTATGTGTACAGTAAATGAATCCCAGTAAATGAATCCCAGAAATATCCCAGTAAATGAAAAACGATGAAATATAACAGCTGATTTTGAATTGCGTTTCTATTGCAATTTTTGAATCGTATTGCTGCGAATGTAAATGATAGAAACACTGCACAACTGTTAAATATTGTGCTGAACTGAAAAAAAAAATAATAATCACCATAATGAAGATTTGAAATCGGCAAGTCCGTTACCTATCGTTTTTCATTTACTAGAACCACCAATATTGTTTCAATGAGGACTAATGACAGAAAGTTCGCAAACCGACTATCAAAGTAGGCATGAGATCAAATGTAAATATTTTCTGAAGATTGAGATAAAAATAAAAAATTCAATGTAATCGATGGGCTTTGAATGGAACGAAGATATGGAACTCAGGTCTTACTTTGACAGGGTGTTGACAAATTTTCTGCTAGTACTGCAGTAGCAATGTACACTCTTAAAAATGATCTATTAAGATCTTGTCGTAAACATGATTACCAACATTACAGATTTTTTCAAATGCATCTAAACAAAAGCATGGACATTGATTTAATGACCAGATCGAGATTTTCTCCATTTTTGTGCACACTTGGATTAATAAATAAATTGTTTTCGTATTTAATTGAAGAAGAATTGTGATTAATAGTTCTTGATGTGCAATGTTCGTAGAATGTTGCATATCATAAGAATATTAATATAAAAGGATATCTTTTTAGTTTTTAAAGAATCCTTTCAAGTAATAACTTCGAGTGTACATGGCATGGCATTTGAATGCATTGAAAATGAGTTGGCGTATTGTTTCCAGGGTTATCACTTATGTGTAGCTTTGATATGTAAAAAGTTGTGCCATACATGAACTTTCTCCGAACCCGCGACTTCGGTGCTGTTCGATTTCGTATTCTTCTTGAGGGTGCATTGGTTCTGCTTTGCGAATCGCTCGGCGGCGGTGCTCATATCCGGGGACTCCGGGCCGGTGGGCGAGGTCGCCGCCTCGGTTCTCGACGGCTGCGCCGGGCCCTCGTCGTCCGAGCTGCTCAGACTGTTGGACGACGCGGACTTCTTGCTCGCGTCCTGGGCCGACAGCGGCAGGTCCATCACCAGGTCCGGGGTGTGCTTGTGTCGGAGCTCCCGGAACTCCTGGGACGCGCGAAAGGGCTTCGGCGTAGGTGTCGGCAGCAGGCTGCACTGCGATGTCGCTCTTCTTTGCCAGAGCTCGCGGTTCGCCGAGAAGCTCGTGTGCTGATCCTGCTTGCCGCCCTCCTGCGCCGAGAGGCTGCTGTTCCCCGGACTATGCGATGTGTTGTCGCCGACGCTTTGCGACTTCCACTGTTGCTTCTTATTCGAATTGGCATTGCGTTTCGGTTCAGTCTCACAATTTGGCTGAAAGTAGATCATTTTTTGTATCAACATTTGTTATTAGAAGCCTGGTAAGAAAGAGATTACATTGACAGTTTAGTTTCAATGTAGTTTCAACATAGTTTGAACAGTTTCAATATATTAACATACATATTACATTGACAATAGATTGAAAATATGTTCAAAACATATGTTTACAAAAAACATATGATGGAAATTTGACGTTTTTAGTGCACGCATGAGAAAAAATATCGTGTGTGACTTGGGAGGAAATCTGATGAACTCCGACGAATGTTTTTCAGCCCTTGGCTTCGCCTCGGACTAAAAATCCACTTGCGGAAATCATCAACTTTCCTCCCTAGTTGCACAATATACTATTACAACATATTTTTTCCAATGCGAAATGCCATCATAAAGCAAATCACACCAGAACCTTCTTAAATTATCCGTTGTGAGGAAGCTATGCAGATAACACAGTTATGGAGCCACTAACACTGCATGACTACTGGTTTTATAGAGCATCCAGGTTTCATGGACCACGATGAATGTGTTTTTACTTGCATTAATACCCCAGCCAGTTAAAAAACTCCATTAGGATTAATGTGGATAGTCATAATGTTTTCTTGACGGTTTCTTTAAGTACTTTGACACATTTTGTATAGGATTTAGGATGCGTTTTTGTAGCCGATATGTAATTGCATATGGTTTACTTTTATTGGCGTCTAATTGTAATTCCGTGTCAAAATCGTACAAAAGTCAGTCCTAATGGTTTCTGCGCTGTTTTCGCGAGTGTTTCTATATGTATCTAATGGTTTCTGATGGAATTTTTTAACTGGGACTTTTACTTGTCAATACTATATTACATTAGTACGTACACTTGTCGTTAATGACAATATTGTAAGCGGTACAAAACATAGTTAAGTGTTACTTAAAAAAGCTAATCAAGTAACGTGAAAGGAAGTACAAACGCGATGTTTGTCGTTATCGTTATTTGCGACCTCATTCTCCTAATATCTGAAATGAATTCAATATTAACTGAAACTTTATTCTTGCTCGATTTTTTATTAGTAGTTGAATAAGTCACTATGTTACATTTGCATTCTAAATACACGAAACACCGAAACTCCTTGTTAAATTTTGCAATTTTAATTTTCTATGAAACGATTTCTTTTGTCTTATATTCTCATTTAATAAATAAGGACAATAGAAAAGAGAGAATTCAGTTTTATATTAAAAAGTAAATTATATTCAATCTGTTTCTATTCTGAATTAAATAGTGATGTCATTTACGGAATCCAATTTCAACGGTCAATGACATCCTGGCAGGATCGCCAATGTAGGGAATCGATATATTTCCTAACATCTGAAAAGGCGATTCGTTACGAACCTTACACGAAGAAAAAAATGTTCTAAAATGTGTTAAAATAAACTTGACAATCTATTACAATTTACCATACCAAATGAAGAAACGAATAGAAAATATTGCAATCGAATTCCATAAACGTCAGAAATTACTATCTTAAAATAGAAGTCGATTGGACATTATTGACATTTCACATTTTCTCTTCCAATCATCCAAGTTGTGAATTCAGAATCGTAGAATACTATTCTCCCGAATTCACTTTAATAAAAAAAATACATTGCAGCATTTCGACTTAAGATTCTGTCCATGAGTTTCTCTTTCAGTACCTTGTCCTGCACATTTGGCGTGACCGCGCTGTGGTCAGTCTCATCCGCGTTTTCCTCGCTTGGCTCTAAATGGTCACTATTGCTTTCAGATGGCTGCGAGGTTGCACTATTCTCTTGAGCAGTTGATTTGTCCTTCTCCGGACTGGATGACTTAACGTGTCTTCCGGAAGACGTTGATATGTCCTAGAAACAAAACCCTCGATTAGAGCAGATTTCTCATAAAACTGCACACATAAATATAAAATATTAAAAAATAATTCGCGAATACTTTTATAACACGACTGCAGATTCCTTCGAAACGACAATCGCGGTTGCATTTTTCCGCGTTTCACTTAATCATTTAATCAAATTACTCGAGAAACAAACTACGTCTACGAGGCTACGTTATTTACATTGAAATATGTAGAAATGAAGAACGATACAGATTATTGCGTTTCATAGACGAAAATTAATACGGATTAATACATTCCCTACTGTTCAATTGATGTATATTAAGGGGAAATGTCACTGGATTTTATAACACAACGTTATATTAACATACATGACACACTTAGAAAAATCGAATTAGTTACCACAACCAGGAAAAAATGGTTGCAGAAAAAATGGTAGGTATGACCTTTTTTGGTCACCCTAACCAAAATAATAGTTACTTCCAGAATAATCATTTTTAATGTTAATTTAGGCATCGACCATAATTTATGGTTACAGTGATCATATGTAAGTAGAGAGAATTATATTTTATTGTTACCTTGACTACGACCTCTTTCAAAGTGAATTCATAGTGAACTCATTGTGAAATCAGAAGGGAGTACCAAACACATGACATGACAACCAGTTTGGCCTACGAGTTCCTTTACAACCACTGAGACCCCCTGTGAAGTATGGCGAATCCCCTGTGAAGTCTAAGTGAATCATCTGAGAAATCCCTGTGAATCCCCTGTGAATTCTGTTGTAAAGTACATATGAAATCACCGGGAGTTCACAGGGGGTTTACATATATTTCATAGGGGATTCACAAATACTTTTTATTATTGTAACCATTTGTATTATTGTACTAACCATTTTTTATGGTTGCCCTAATCAATTTTATGGTTACAGTAACAATACATTTAATAGTTACTCTGACTATAACTTATGGTTTATGCCTAAATTAAACATTTAATGGTTGATAATACTACATTTTTCTGTGAGTGTAGCTATCGTTACTGTAAAGATTTTATTTGTACGTTGTAACTGTCATAAACGTATAATATCTGTGACATTGTATACGTAATTCATTGACGTTTCCCTTTAACAACAAAGTTAATATTGATACTTTGTTAAAACTCATTGGAAGATTATATCCAGTCATGCAAACATCGCGTACTTTCATGCATCGAAGCCAGAGACATCTATCGGACGAAACAATATGAATAAATAAACATAAAGGGTTGACAGTAGACACGTACCTACGGCGATTTTAGTCCCCGAATCCGATTAAGCCCCCCTCAACCAAAAACTTTATACACAAAAAATGTTTAAAAAATAATGTTATTATCTAATGGAGACGGACTTTTGATCATCAAGTGAAATTACTTGATTACAATAAAGTACAGCAAAGATGGTGAGACGTGACGTTACTCACCTAAGCCCAAAAAGTACAGATCCGTGGATTAAGCAGGACTCCGGTTAAAATCCCATTGGTCGCTTCTACATCGGATCGACATTGTTTAAACGGACTAATCAACCGACAAGACATTCCTCGGACGAAAAGAAACACACACAAAAAACACTGGCCGTCAGGCTCAAAGACACGCTACATAATGAATATTCAAATTTGCCACTCGTTTTGGCGTCACAAAACATATTAAAACAAAAGTTGAAAGGATAAATACAAAAATGAACGAAAACGTGGAAAAAAATGTCGAAGAGAAAGGAAGGTTTTACTGAGTTTATTCTCTGACTTGTTTGACTTTACTGTCACGTGGTCGATTAAACGTAAATCTGCAAAAACAGCAACCAATCCAAACGAAAATGATTAATAATCAATTGGACAAAAAACAAAATAGGAGCCAGACAAAAAGGGGAGGCAAGGTGGGGGAAAAAAGGCGCATGCAGCACAGCGTTCAATCACGTCGACCATCTTTTTTTAGAAATCAATCGCATTTATTTACAGAATTTGTATCGTACATAGACAGTCGGAAACGATTTCGTTTCCGTTTCCATTACTCTAGCAGAAGCACCGAGCCCGAATCAGAGCCATCTTGTTCGTACTTCAAATGACTAGTCGGCGGGTATTCGTTGCTAAATCGTCTGATTCGCTCTCGCGTTCGTTCCTCTCTTTAAAAAAAATCCATTAATTCGGATTAAATCTTATTGAAATTATCATTAGAACTAATGGGATGGAGTCAGAAATTTGTCCATGCTAATCATCTGTTAAATATCATTGAACTTTTTCTAACACACTTTTTGTACGAGTTCATTTTTTTCTTACAATTCTTTCTTCTAATAATATATTTTTTCTAATAACACAGTCCGACAAGTTTTAACTTTTTTTTGTAACTCGTTTCTCTGTTTGGGCAGAGCTTGTCAACAGCTTTGTTTTGCTTTAAAATGAAAGAACATCAATCACCTAATGATCCTGATTTATTTTTTCCATCAGGGTATTTATTGTATTTTTTTTTTCAATTGTACATTTTAATTTCAATTCATTGTATATTTGCATATCAATGATCAATATGATTTGATGAAATTTGATCAATATAGTTCGATGATCAATAAAATTTCTCCCTAACCTAGAGACGTTCGACGGGTATAAAATATTCCTCACAGAACACGGAGAAAACAGATTTTTCTCACTCGGGCAAGTAAATTGCTAACTTTCTTCCTGTTATTAGGGTGTAAAGTGCTGCTTTACTCCCGCATTTGAAAAACAGGGAATAAAGTAGCACTTTACGTGCCTTCATAAGGAAAAAAAAACTTAATTCCCTTTGTGCAAAATATACTTATTGCGACCAAACGACTTGACTGAAGCGGTTTAGTACCCAGTCAACAAGATATTCCTCACAATTTTCTTAAAGTCAACCTTGAGCGACTGGGGATTTAATGTTCACTGGGCATTGACAACCAAATTATATTTGGTTTATAAATATTTGGTAGAATCAACCAAATGTTTTAGTTAGGTTTGGTTGATTGGACTGGGCCGTCTTCAGCAGTCAAATAGCTTTGATTGTCCATTTTTCAGTAGCTATAATCAAATAATTTGGTTGCTAGAACCAAATCATTTGGTTCCTGGGACCAAAAATATTTGGTTACTACAACCAAATTATTTGGTTAGCTAAAAAATAACCACATTATTTGGTTGAGGCCACCAAAATTTGGTTCCCACGACCAAACATTTTTCTCCGTGAATAAAGACTAGTCTGGACTATCGTTGTCGTCGATAACAAAGGTCGACGAGAAAATTTCTTTCGAATTAAGAAACCGGGAAACTCGGCTCCGAGGGCCTACAGGCCATATGTTTGCAACTGAGCGATTGTCGAGGACCGTCGGCGCAACACACGACGCCGGCCACTCGATTATCGCTCAATATGCGCCTTTGTTTCATTTACGATATTAGTCTTTTTATTTTAGAAAAATAATTTATGACTCTTCGTATGTGCCCAGGAAATGGACATTTTATCCCATTCTCCGAGTAACTTTTTTAAGTCCACATCACGAACACAGCAATTCTGCATGAGATTTTGCCGAGTTCGGTTCGTCGCTAGAACTTCGTGCCGTTTCCGCGTATACCCGTTCGATTCCGTGCGTAACTTAACGTTTAAACAACTGTAAAAATTGTGTGCGGTAGTTAGGGTTTTTTCTCCAGGCGCTAATAAATGTTAAACTAGCGCCAAAAAATCGGTGTTTCACGGGTTTTATTTCAAGCCCCGCCCATCTTTAGGGATATTGATGCCCGAATGCGGACCGGTGGAGACCAGCGGAATCATCCGATTCCCAGCACAACAATAAACAAATTCTTGACTGTCTCACATGTCAAAACACAATTCGAGACCTAAAATTAGTACACTGCATTCGAAGCAAAGAGAGAACTTCCATATTTGATAATAGAAAACAGAGTACAAAAAGAAAATGATATTGGGCGCCGACGGCACCCAACCCGTCGGCACCCAATCCGTCGGACGAAAACTTTTGCCGCTATTGCAAGCAAACCGGACATACGGCTCAATACTGCAAAAAACGTATCCGCGTCAATAACAATCGAAATCAGGCAAATCAACCTAATCACGAACGATTTAATCAGGGAAACTCCGGGGTGCCCCCCTGGCGTAAGGGCGTGGGCCGTTCAGGAAATAAAATCTGCTAATGCCGCCGAAGCTAATAAATGAGATATCACAATATTTTCATAAACAACGAAGCTAATAAATCCAACAATTTTACTGATAACAATTCCAACGTCTCAGAATGCTCCTTATTTGCGGAAATCTCTAACGTCACTAATGATATAACCGGGCGAAAACCACCCTTAATCAGACTTGAACTCCCAGAACTAAATTTTGGACTAGGTGTTTTTATGATCGATTCCGGCAGTGATATTAACTTATTTCAATTAGAGTCTTTATCGCTGGAAAATATTATAATGTGTTATGTCCCGTGAAATGTCGCTATATAATAGCGATATTTTGCGTCCACTTTTTCAATTTTATTTCAGACCGAACGGAGGATTACTCGTACGAGTAACCGGAGAGCCTGGCCAGCTCATCGGGCTCGGGTAATCCACCCGGTCGGTACGTGTTTGGTAAATTAAATTATGTTAAAAATGACGGCTGGTCATTCTTTGAACAATAGCCGCATCTAGACTAAACAGCGATTAGCCCGAAGCTGGCGACGTTCGACTTTCGGGCTTCGTTCGGACTTTGTCCGCTGCCTATCGCGATTCCAAAAACCTCCCACGTTACCTTATTATGGGAGCCTATATAACCTACGACATGCGAGCATCGCGAGCTCTGTCCCTGGGCAAGTGCCAATCACATATATTCGCCACGATTCCGCCCCCTTGTATCCTCATTATTGTTAGGACTCAGTGTGGCCAATAAAAAGGTCTATATCAGTTCAAACCCCAGTATTTAATTGAAGTAAAAACCTCCCCCTGTGCTTCATCATTGGACGAGTTACACATCGCTGTCTCCTAAGGATCCCCACAAGACGGCTGCCGTGTAACATTTTGGTGCCGTGACCAGGATCACCATCAACCCTTTTCGTCCGGAGAAGCAGCCCCACCGTTTGGAAGACGACCCACTCCAACCCACTTCAAGAACACTGGACGGACAACGCAGGTAGACCACTCGACGATCAGCCAACAGAAGGAAAACTGAGAGAAAAGATTCGCTACAGAAACAGTCAAAATGTGGAAGATTATTTACATCCTGTACTGGATACTGGGAGGTCTCGTTTGGGAATCTGCAGGGCTCTTAGCCTACGACCGTGTAGGCAGCAAATCGAACATCACCATTTTATCCTTAAATGAGGTGGGCAGATGCACCTTTGAGCCCAAGGAGGTCAACAAAATTGCTACGAACATCCAATTACTGCAATGCACCAAATACAACAGCATACCAGTCGTGTCATGTAGGATTAAATTTAAAAGAACAGTACAACACTGCGGTATGCACAGCCACACCTCAGCGGTACACAACGGAGTCGCTGAATTTTTCGAAAAAA